>NNCF01131860.1:53686-84541 GCA_002313205.1 Laupala kohalensis | reverse complement strand
GCACGCGTGTATGTTTATTGCCCTATTTTTCAGTAAGGCACTAGATCTGCACACATTTACTCCACTCATGTCCCTTCTTGTTCCGCTGTGCTATCTTCTTTCGAGCTTGTGTTATTTCACTTAATTTCAATTCGTACATTTTCCAAACACATGTTGTCTTCTGTTGAACCGCCTTATATTGATTCAATTTCCAACAAATTTAGTGAAGTAGTTTCTTGTAAACCTCTCTCCATATTATAGCAATTCCGTATAGTGCACGTACGTTTTTCTACTCTCCACTAATTTCTGATCACTAACCTCTATAAAAATTCCTTATTGTTCCATCTCAATATCTCTTGTTTCCGCATGTTACTAGCGTTTACTCATGAATGCATGTATAACTGCTACGTGGTTTCCTCGACTGATTGTACTCCCAATATATCTATATTCACTAGTCTTGGTACCACAGTACGTATTAGATGCCTCTTTTACCCTTTTAATTTGGTGGAAATGCGTTTTTTTATTTAATCGATGAATGCTAGTTTTCCCTGCTAATAGTTTATGCGTGTTAAAATATATCTTTCTTAATATAGTTATTTTCACACTACAGCAATATCGCCGGAGCTGCCTTAATTTATAGTAAGTTACTTTATAGGATACAATTCCCATGGGGCCTTGGATTTCAAATTACTAAATATTTTTTAAGGAAACGAAGAAGTTCCCCATACTTTATCTGAAAAAGCAAAGAATATGTCGCAGCATCAATGTTTAGCGTGTTTTAACTGTAAGCAACTTCTGGCACACCTACTACGCTATCCTGATTATTTTAGGTCACTCGGTGATCAACATCCTGTAAGATATTCAATTTCAAAGGTCGTCGTATGTCAAGTACACGTCCCGTATACGACATTTTCTTTTAAGTCTTCGATATATTATCCACATTTCATCCACACTTTAAATTAATACTATATTTCAATTTGCAATACTTCAGAACTTATTATTATAAACATAAATTCTATACGACATATTAACATCACTCATATAAACTCGTGTCAACGAGTATTAACTTCAGATTTTAAAGAAGCGTCATCAAATTTTTAAACGTTATTCTTTTTTCCTATCTTTTATACAGATATGACTTAAAACGTGAGTAACAAAAATGGACAAAAATAGTACGTCGCGAAGCATGTTTATCTTCTACGTAACACATTTGATGTCATTCAAAAATTGATCCGAAGTGGATCAATTTTGTCCAAATTCCGAGTCCATACTCAGATTTTATATGTCTGTTTAATTATACTAAGCACATTATACAAAAAATTCACACTATAAATTTACTGGATAATGTGAAATCTGAGGCTATGT
Source organism: Laupala kohalensis (assembly GCA_002313205.1). Classification (NCBI taxonomy): domain Eukaryota; kingdom Metazoa; phylum Arthropoda; class Insecta; order Orthoptera; family Trigonidiidae; genus Laupala; species Laupala kohalensis. Next base: position 83,197 of record NNCF01131860.1, on the reverse strand, counting down.
AGGCAGAGAGTCTTTCAATATATTTACATTCCGCTTTTATTTGTCTTGCCAAATTACTATGTTTCGATATGTGTCATTTGCTTTATTTTATAATTTGGCAATGCTGCAATCGCCGATTGTCTGTCCGTAGATGGAAACGTCTCTGCGGTTCGCGCTACAGTCGCCGCCACTGACTCTGTATCCTCTTACTACAGAGGAACAACAACGTTTCATCCGCACTCACTTGACTGTAGTCAGTGAAAGCGAAAAGGATGAAAGGATTGAGAAGATAGTGAATTTTATGGCGAAGACAAAAGGCTTTCTAACAACGCCACTACACTTAGTCATGACTTGTCAAATATTCAACACAAATAAAGGTATGCTGATGTGTACAAATATCGCAGTTAATTATAAATTATTGCTCTCCAAACACAAAAAAATTGGAGGGTGAGTTGTGGCGTGATTAGCCCGCGTGCAGGATTACACAGTTAACTCTGGCGCTACTATATCCTGCTAACAAACAGGTATTTTACGTGGGAAATAAGAATCTGCACATATTGTTTCGGTTGAATACTTTTGATTGAGACATATTACATTTATTGAACGAAAAATTAGTATTCAATAATATTTTTATGTAATTTTCGACTACAAACACGCGTATATTCAAAGAAATGAAAATATTTTAAAATATGTAAAAAAAATCATATTTTTGAGTTAAAAAAAACAAAATGAGATAAACATTAGACATATTTTTATTATTAAAGAACGTCGTATTGAAGTTTCCAATTTATCGTCTAAGAAATAGTCTGATAAAAAATTATGTGCATATTTGGATAAATATCAAAATTTCCAATAACGTAAACAAATTTGCAAATCTCTTTAAGAACAAACTAGTATGTAAGGTCTTGAAAAAATACAGAGCATTTTTTCTAATAAGTGATTAAAAGCTTATTGACTGTATAAAATAGTAAATCGCATATTAAGGCTGATAATTTCTTCGAGTATTTACTTTTAGGAATAGAATTCAATGAATTTTTTCGAGCAAATTTTTCAATCAGTTCATACAATTCTGCCCACTTGAAGATTTTCCCATGCAAGTATCGCGAGAAAAATATGTTCATGGTTATAAAACTTCTTTGTTTACATTCAAAGCACACACCTTACACCAGTCGATGAATAGAATTGCTCTAAGAACTTTAAAATTTACGCTTTTAGAGATATTGTGTAATTGTTTTCTGAGATATCGTTGTTTTTTCTTGATCTCAAAGAATTTTTCATAACATAATTATTATTTCAACAATTCGAGAACCTTTTTCTGATATTATTCTGAGGTATTTCGTCTTCGTTCTATCCATGGAAATTTGTGTTAACCAAAGATATTTCACTTCCTGTTTCGTTTCTAGGAACTAGAATTAAGTTCAAAATGAGCTAGCCAAAGGAAGTTTAACCTTTGTGATCTATAATGCCTTAAAATTAATTTTTTGGTTATAACTAATATGGTTATAAGGATTTTTAAGATCACTTCTCAATTCAATTATATGATATGGCAGTACATGTTTCTTTCTTTTCATGCACAAACGCTGCTTATTTCTTCCTGCGGTGTACCTAATTGTTGTATTTCTTTCTCTTCCAGACACTGACATTGAACGTAATTTCAGTCTATTGAAACTGTACGAAAATTTTATCGAACAGAAACGTACACTATACGAAGAGAAATTCTCAATGGTAACGGAAAATGTACCTTTAGATAGCTTTGGAATAAAACATCAGAAGTGTGCTGTTGTGTTCTTGGTAATGTTTCTTACTACATTTAATGCTATTTTTACGGAAAACTTCTTTAGAGATATACCTTAAATAATCCTTACTTCAAATTACAAATCGAATACGATTAATTTGATTAAGAATCTTTTTTTGCGCTCCTTTAATATTTCTTTTTGCAAGAAAAGTTTCAAGAGAGGGATATATGATTACAACAGTTATATCTGTAATTGATAAAAAATAATTTATTCAATATTTTGTTTTCTTATTTTTCTTCTTGAATTTAATAAAACTGTTTCCCTCATGATAACATTAAATTTTTCAAGTCGAACAAAGTTTCTTATGACTGAGCCAAATACTCGAGTCACAAGGAAAAAATAGCCAGGAAAACCACAAAGTAGACCTACGAGGCTTATAAAAGATCGTAGAAGACCAAGGAATAGAGGACTGGTCTCCATTTTGCTGTTATTATGAAGCACTATGAATCCTCGGTGTTAGAATCCATTATGGGGAATCCATTGTTTATCTTGCCTCCGATCGACACCACCTCCATGGTCAAAATGCATTACTATCTACTGCTTCGTTCCCATCCACACCATCGATTCTTTTCAACTAGTCCAACCAAAAGATCCTCAATCAACTCACCTCTGTTCGCAGAACTTCTGGTCTACAGTCATTGTAAGAAAAATCTTGCTCATCAAGGACTCCCACTCCGCCAATAGTTTTGTTAGTCGTCAACCAACGTCACGATCATTCCTTGTCTGTTTGATCCTATCAAACGCTCAATCGACAAATATGAATGTAAAATCTCAGAATATTTAATTTAATACACCATTTCACTCTCTGGATATTTTTGTTAATATCTGCATTCTAAAAGTAATTTGTTTAATGTTTCAGTTTGAAGATGATCCACATGCTGCCCAATTACCGATCCAAGAATACAAACAATATGTAGCGAATGATAAATCCTTATTATTAGGAAGGGAAAAGTTCGGTTTGGTTTGGTTGGATAGAGAAAGTATTTCATTCATCCACCAAACGTTTGCGGAGTACTTTGCTGCCAGGTGGATCTTCTCAAACACGAAGACGAACGGCGATAGAAAATTCGTGTTAAGATTGATTGAGTTCAAAGGACATGAAAGCAGAATACAGATATTCCTTCAGGACATGTTGGCGGAAAAATTGCCTCTTCATGCGGCTGCGTGGAGGAGAGATATGAAACAAGTGCAACGCCTAATGGAGGAGCGAAGCTGGGGAAGGGAGCATTGGCACGAAGAAGACTCCATGCTCCAATGGACTTGGGGGCAGTACGTGCAGTTGGCGTACAAGGTAGTTAAAAACGTTTGATATCTTCATTCTATTCGAGATTCAAAGTTTGTTTTCACTTTATATTGTTTACAGTTTATTTTTGTGATTAATGAGTTATAAATATTTTATTATCATAGCAAGAATATCTTTATAGTACATGATAATTAAGTCACTTATAATCACATCATTCATAACATTAAAGGTTTAATAGGAACATCAATTTGTTTACATTTGGAAGTTACTTTGTAAGATATTTAGACATTTTAATACAAAACGGTAAAGGTAAATATTAATTTTAAAATGTTATCAACGTGCTAACTATATAAATAGTTCATTAAGCTGAGTTTTTATATCATTTTGACCTTCGAAGTTGTATTGATATACTCCAGGAATATTTTATTTTTTTAAATAAGTCGAAGCAATATTCAACAAAATTTGTCTATAAATTAAAAACTGTTAAATTAAATAGTAAATTTCTTTTATTAAAGAAATTAATTGTCTCAGCTATACAAATGGTTATATAAAATAGTTTATTGTGGCATTAAGTCTAAAACAATGTGTGTAGGATGAGATCAGTCATAAATAATTTTCCTCTGCAGGATGAGTTCTTTCTGTCCCTCGAGGAGAAAGCAGTTGCCGAACCATGGCGTTGCGTTGCTCTGAAAACAGCTGCAGAAAACGGTTGCCACAGAATTGTTGCAGAGTTGTTGCGTGAGGGGTATTTTCCGCCTGAGACCTTGAGCGAAGCGATGCGTGAAGCTGCTAAAGGCGAAGAAGAAAGTCATACGAGCATCGTGGAGACGCTTCTTGAGAACGAAGTGGAAGACATACCTGACTTTTCTGGGGTAATTGTACTTTTGATATTTCTCCTCTTTAATTAGGAGGACAAAGTATGTCCTTTTAGTTTTAGAATCACTTTAAATGAAGGCAAATGCTAATACATTAGGGAGTATTATTTCGAAAAAATTAAAATAACATTATACTTCATCTTAACGGGCGTAACATATTATAGAAAAATATAAAAACACTTCTTTGAATCATTTCGATCATTATATATAAATATGCATAACCTAATTGATTCAAGGTATCACGTCAATGTTCATAAATGTTTATATCATGTTACCCTTCTTTATATATTCAGATGCACTTAGTCTTGTCGTAAAACATTTTCGGGAGGGCAGAGTGAGGGTCCGAGCTTGAAATCTCTTTAATACTGCGATTCTTAGTCCGCCTCTGAAGTCACTTAACTCATGAATTCCTGTCAATCGGCCAAAGAAATCTTCTGACTACCCCACCGTCAATGGTGTCACCACTTGCCTGACCCACTTACTAGTATACAACGCTACATTTCTAATTGGACAAAAAGTTATTTATTCGAGAAAGTATCTTAAAATATTTTTGAAGTCTATATAAAAATTTAAAAAGTAAAAAAATATTTTCATGCAGTTAAAGAGTATGTAACGAATTATCTTACTGAACATCAGAAACACACAAAAATGTATATCTTATTAAAACCAATCAATAAATCATTTGTCGTCATGAGATGGTGTAAATACGAGAAACTTCCGAAAAATCTTTGATTTCAGGCTTTCATCTCGTTGTCTTGGTAATTGTTGACATTCATGATGATTATTCAGTAAAAGTGTAAAATTCTCATAAACTAGTAAGGTTTTACTATTTTGTATTTACTTAAACTATACAATCCAAAATTGAGTTTATTTTTCTTTCAAGTATATTTCTATTGCCATTTTGCGTTTATCATAAACTTGAGCTCTTGGAACTATAAACAATTCCATTTATTCTGGTATCTCATCAACTTTCTATCATGAGCAAAATACGACTTGAAATTAAAATCCGACCCAGAATTTTGCAAAAAATGCAGTAAAACAAAAGAATGAAGAGAGACTTGCTTTATGCATGAATAAGCTTAACTTTAAATGGAAGTCTTGTAAACAGTAACTTGAAAAATAATTTATATAAGTGCAAGATTTCTCATAAACTTTAATCAATTAACCTCAATAAGGAATAATAAAAACCCGGATTTGTATAACAAAAAGTTGAAATAGAATTTAATATCTAGCTAAATAATTGTCTAAAATCATGTAATAAAAACGGAATGGAGAACTGTTATATTACTAAGAGTTTAAGATAAAATCGCTAGTCTGCGATGGAAATATACTTAAAAGAAAATTAAACAGCTATGGGTTATATAGTTCTAATAAATACAAAATTGGATTCATTTATTTTTATTTCTTCTCAAGTACTAATAAGTTAAAAATCTAAAAATCCAAAACCATGTTTATTTAAATGTTTAGAAAAAATGTTTGCATTAAAAAACCGGAGATGATACCGCAATTGGTTTGTGAGATATTCAGAAAATAGCTAAAATGAGAAAAAATACATCTCGTTTTTCAATGTATATAATCGATCATCTCAGAATTTGCTAAAAACCGGTATCTCAGGTTATTTCCATTACTAACTTAAGATAGGGTTCATTTATTCGATAATTTTATTATTATTTAACATTAAATTACGAAGAGGAAGTTTTCTTAGAAAATTAAGACTAGGCGTGCTGTAAGTCAAAAATTATAAGAATTCTGTACTAAAATGAATCATTATTAATTAGTAATTACACACTGATAATTCATAATAAATTTTCTGACAATACCAGTCACGTATTATTTCTTCAAGTACATCAATGTTTAGGCTCTTACTCATAATAAACTTTTTCAAGATGTGTTTGATGTTAAAAACCCTTGGTGTTAAATATATTCCAAGAAAATATAATAAATTACTTTACCAATGAATAAAACACAAATCAACAGATACATGTTAGGAAATTTTGCAGGAAAGGATACACACACGTGTGCTCCGAAAATGTGAATTGTATTCAAAATTAAATCCATTATCTGAAGAATTACCTGCATTGTTTTGCAAAATTATGTCGAGATTGCCACAAAACTAAACACTGAAACTAGATACATAACACGACAAGCTCGATTTTATTAATTCCGTAATTGGAATTGTTCTCTACTGTTCTTTCTGCAGACACTCGTCCAAAAAATGGAAGAGAACATATTGATATGTGGTATTAATATATATCAATTTTCATTGTAAAATATAAATGCAACAAAACACGCATACTTATTTTTATTTGAACACATATATAATTATACAAAAAATATTTCTTTACACAGTTTTTGTGTAAAGATAATGATTAAAACAATTCAATAAATGTACAATTTATACAGAAGTATACGCCACATGGAAATACCTATGTATTCGAATAATAAAAATGCGGTTACATTAAATTTAAAGATTTATTTTTATTTATTTAACAAAATTAATAATAAGTAAAATTAGTTTTAAATGGCTGTATCTTTATGAATTATGAAATACCTTCAATAAAATTTAATGTAATAAAATTTCAGGTTTTTGGAACATTTTCCCGCTAAAAATTTCAAAAATTATTGATTGTATAATTTGTAATCTGAAATTAGAAAAAAGTAAGATTTATTACATGTTGACTTTAAAATATTTTTTGGGAACAAAAGTAAGCAATTTTATGGTTTTTTACGATAGACACTCGAAAACTTACGAGTTTAGAAGTATAATTATTCATTTTAGTAATGAAGTTTTTTGCGTCCTCTTTTCACAAGGAGTTAACTTTGAAATAACACGGACCCGGAGTAATACACTATTAAATGATCTGGCGTGGTCAGAGTGTTTCTTGTGTCGATTGACTGGTAGCCATTAATTAAGTGCTCCGCAGAGGCGAAGGAAGAATTGCAGCATTAATAAGACTCCACGCGGGGACCCTCACTCCGCCCTGGCGAAAATACTTTATGAAAAGATAATGCTCGAGCACTTACTCCTACACATGTGTTACCTCAGGGACATTTACTCCACTAAACCCAATCAGATAAATAATTATCCGAAATGCCTCGCTCCGGCATCCTTTTCTATCCGTTAAATAATGGTATTAGTGAGAGATTTAAAGAAATAGTCTTTACATAATATAAACTCAAATCCATTTAATTAGATTATTAAAAATAATTTTCAGACTAAACGTAGTTCGAACTATGAGAAAAACCTTTACCAAAATTACTTTAACACAAGAAATGTAGGAGTATTTGAAATTCTTCTTGAAAGTGCCATAATTGAGATGATCTTAGAGTATATTCAACAAACCAGGGATAAAATTTGTTCCCTGTATTTCAAAAATGATTCTACTAAGAAACGAACATTTTGTATTAAGTAATTCTAAAAAAATTAGAACCGTCTTGAACTTTATCTCGCCATTGTTGTAGTACATTCAAAATATCAGATAACGATTTCAAAACTATTTTCCTGCCTGCTAGTATTGTCTTATTATTCATATATAATTCGTTGTATCTGTACTCAACATTGGCACGGTTGTGTACATTTAGGAAGAAGGGGATTTTTCATAAAGATTGGCTAGGCTCTTCCGTAGGGGCGGCATCTACTGAAATAATTATTCGCGAATTTTTTGCTATTTAATAGTTACGATTTATCAAAAATACTTTCCAAATGATTTATAGTTTGATAATAATACGTACTCGTAAAATGACAGTTTTGTGTTTCATTAAATACAATATTTGTTGGTATTATGTTAATACTACACGTGCCGATCAATTTTTATCGTTATGTTGAAATGTTAAATTCGCCTCTGCCTTAGGGCCCTTGATCGCAACTGATGGGATTGTCCATTGCTTGCTTTCGGAGAGTAAATTAGTTTATTATCCTCCATGTGGTCATACGAAATTTGTAATTTCTTTCTGACAATAAAGTTTGTTTTTATTTTATTTTTCTAAAATTGTCGGTTTAAGGGAGAGTGACGTAACGCCTCTTGAAGGTTAATATAACCTCTTCTCTCCAAATACCAACCTCATCTTCTCGTAGTGGACCCTGTTTCAAGGAACGAGGGTCTGGTGACCGAGCATGGGCGGGATAACCCAAACATCAGGAAGAGAGGAAATGCGTTACTGTTTGACCCTAAGGTGCCATTACCACTAGCAGGATAGGTATGCGGCGGGCCAATTACCTACCCATTCTGAAATTGAAGAAGTTTCCAATAGGTCTACACGAAAGAAAAAGCCGGATGGTTACATAATGACAAACAAATGCACTAGAATAAGGACATTAATTGGACAATGAAACGTGAGAACATTATTTCAAAAAGGGAAGCTTAAGTAACTTAGCAGAGAAATGGACTAATACAAATTGGAAATTCTGGGCATTGGTCAGGTGAGGTGGAAGGGTCAAGGAAAGTTAACAACTACAAATGAAAAACTATTTATTTACTCAGGAATGGAAGATCAAGAGGCGCAACATATCGGAGGAGTGAGGAACCTGTTTAGTAAAAACATAGCAAACGCACTGTCGGAATAGAATCCATTTTCAGAAAGATAATTCATTTTCTGAATTAAAACAAGATACAGAAAGTTGACAATAGTTCAATGTTATACCTCCAGGGAGGAAAAAGACATAACTGACAAAGAACGTTTCTACAACTTATTAAATAAAATTCTTGCAGGTATAAATAAAAGTGATATAATTATTATCAGGGAGATTTTAATACAAAAGTGGGAAGCTGCAAAAAGGATGTCAAACATGTAATTAACGTAAATGTTTTTGAAAAAAGTGATGTACATAATCAAATATACCATATTTGTGTAAGTGATAATCGGCGAAAATCGATGCTGGACGTGCATAACAAAACAGGAGACGAAATCAGATCAGACCATCACTTGGTAATTAAGTTACACATCGACAAAGGAAAGAAAGTATTAGTAAATACGAGAAAATTTGATGTAGCGAAATTTGAAAACAAGGAAGTGCTTGGGGAATTTAGAGAGGGTATCAGAAACGGTATATAGGAAAAACAGATACAGTAACCAATTAAGGTGGACGATAAATGTGTAAGAATGAAATCAATGTGACAAAAAGGGTAAAATCAATAAATAAATGTTTGTGAAAAGATCTTTGAATTTGTTACAAAACAAATGAAAGAATAGATTTTAAATGAAACTTGGAATGAAATTTAAAATTGGAAACAATTTAAAGCAAGAATATGTTGTAAACAATCCTTAAGGAAAAAAAAACAACAAGAATACAGATATTTTGAGGAAAACATTACGAAACGGGTAAGTAAGGAGCACAGAGTATATATATAGAGAATTGCGGAAAATGTCCAAAAGGCAGCTGATCAGAGAGACATGAAACATTTATTTTCAAATGTGAGGAAAATCATTACAAAGCTTCTAAATAAAGGAAATAAAATAGTGAAGGATAAACTAGGAAGAGAAATAACATCTACAGAAGAAAAAATAAATAGATAAAGAGAACACTTCAGTGAAATCCTAAACGTTTCTCAGCCAAATTATGGTGACAGTGAACTCATAACCACAAGATCAGAATTACAAATCAGCACAAGATCGCCATCTAAAAGAAAGATAGTTACAGCCATAAAATATATGAAGAAGAGGAAGGCAGCAGGTATTGATAGGATACATGCAGAAATTTTACAAGCTGATACTCACTTTAATGATAAACTTTAAAGCCCACTCTTCCATGATATATAAAAAGAAGAAAAATTCCCAGTTCAATAATATATCAACAGGGAAATTAAGAAGCGGAAATTTAGATGGATAGGACACACATCACGCAAAGAAGATGAAGAGCCATGAAAGAGAGCACTACAATGGAATCCACAAGATCAACGTAGAATAGGGAGGCCCCGGACTACATGGAGAAGAACTGTGTTACAAGAAATTGGGGGACGCAGCTGGAATGGCTTGCTAGGGAAAAGGGAATATGGAAAAACTTTTAGTTTAACTGTGTTCCTAGCCAACATCAAATGATATTATTATTATTTCTAAAATTAATAACTTAAAATCACTGGATAACATATTGCAGAATTAACCATATATTGAAAAGAAAAACCTTAACATGGCATTTCATAATAGTTCTACAATAATTTCGTCGTTACAAATTAATTACTCTTAATACAGTTCTGTGGCGTCAGTTCATGAAAGTTCTCGAGATATTTTTACCTTTTTTTCATTTTCTTTCTTTAAGAAAGAAATGCAAAATGCCGATTATCAGTTCATACCGCCTTACAGCAAATAGTAATTTAGTAAAACCGTTTATCAGAAACAAAGTTCACGACAAAATGTTACTTTGCTATAAATAATGTCAAAATAAATAGANTTTCTATATTTTTCCTAGCTAAACTATTGATAAAATGTAAGTAAATTAAGTATTATTTCTTTTGTAATACACTTAACAAGCGTCGTCTATTGCAAGCGGCTGGAAGTAAAGACTCTACTGGTGCTCACGTGCTGGTTGGTGTGTAGTTTGCTGGTACGCGTCTCGGTTTGTTAGATTCAGGAGTGCGTTCTATTTATTTGCTTTTCTTTTGACGCATTGCTTTCCGCCAAAACGCGCGCTATTCTACAGCTGTACCGGGCACTACTAATTATTAACGATGTATAAATAATATAATATAAAATGTATTGTATATATATTTTTTTGAACCTTCACTTACCTTTTAACGTTAACAAAATTCCTATCTTAATTGAAAATATTCCCATATACCCTTTAAATAACAACAAAGCAGAATATCAAATAAGGAATTACTACGATAACAAACTCAGCATTAATTAAACTGGGAGTTCTTTATTTTTATGCTGAAACAAATGATTTATTACAATAGTATTAATATAATTAATATTTAATGCTCGTAAAGATGGTTCATATAGAATACAAAGTAATAGTTAAACCAGAATTATTGTTTATTACCAAAGATTTTTCCTTTTGTCGCATCCACAAAACAATCTTCCACAAATCCACTTCGTGAAAATTCTCACAATATGTTAAATTGAATCTTTAAAAAAATTATATAACGAACGTTATTCATCATCACTTCTTTGTAAATCAAATAAACCATTAATTCGTCAATATATAATAAAATACCACATCATGTGCAACTATAAAACACGACTCGCAGAACTAAAAAATTTTATATTACTCATTTCAAAACAAAAGAAAATATACTGAACCATACTGTTTCAATACATGAAACATAATAACACTTCCAAAAACGTACTAAACTGAATTTCATTCTCAAAATATCTTTATGTTCTTTATTTATTAATTTCATTGAGAAATATCACAAATATATATTCAAGAATTAAGAAAATGCATTTTTTTAAAATAATAAAATCAACATTCAAATTATTAATATCCAGTCTCATCATCAAAGATATAAATGCGTTATCCTTGTAATAAAATCGTTCAATCCCACTTCTTAACTTAGCACTGAATTTAATTGATCATCTTATTTTGAATCAGCATTGCAACTATTAATATTTAATATTGAATGCCAATTCCCAAATCATTTCTAAAAATTTTACACAATTTTTCTAAATTATTGAAATGCTCCTTTATAGCTCAATAAACTTTTACATATTTCTCTGTTATCTTCCTCCGTCTCCCTACATTACTCCGTAAGTATTCTACACCTAAATTCCCTTGATCTTGCAAAACCTTACAGCTTTCTCACATTGTTCCATTGCGCGAGGTTATCAGCAGCCAGCATAAGATATAGCAGGAAGTACCTAGTCTACTGTTAAACTTTAGCTTATACCTGCGGTAATGACGGGAGCTCATTACGCTGAGAATTCTTCTTGAGATCACATCGCCATCCGATAACCTCAAACAAGAACACCAGCTCTGAGAAATAATTATATGTCCGAAGACCTGTGAATCGTCTCCAACGCACGAGCGCCGACGAAATAATTCTAAGTTCAACTTGTGCCTGGATAATCAACACGCAAAAATATTTCTATGTCCTAGATCCGTGATTGAATCTTTTCCAATTTACGAGCGTCGGAATAATTCTATGTTCAACAAACGTCCAAGCGAGCGGATTTCAACTTCAAAGTATCAGACGTCTCCATCTAGTAGACGGCAAAATTAACTCTGCCACCAAAGCGCGACGCCCTCACACCGTCAGTCCTGGAACTAATTCCGAGATACGAAGGTACGACACGCCATCCTGCGAGAAGGAACCAAACTTCGACTAGCAGCACCGTCACGCGCTAAAGTATCGTACTCCATCAGCTAGGTACGACAGGACATCACCAGCGGCGCCATGTAGCAACGAAGAGGAAGACCTCTTTAACTTCGACAACCAACTTGCCTAAAGTCGTGAGTTAAACAAAGCAGGCATCATTTTACAGAGCTTTCAACGCCTGTCGTTTGTCGTCTGGTGTTATTTACTGTTTATAATACGACGACTTGTTTATATAATAAACCTTGTCCTATTCAAACCTCTGAGATTTTATTTTGGAGAGGAAGATATCTTATCGCGAAGCAAGCCTCAGTGCTGAGACTTGCGAAGCAATAAAAAACCATCCCCGACACTAGTTTGTCTATCACACAAGCATACAAATGGCTTAATACTACCATGCTCACTCCCAATTCAAACACACTAAACAACCTCAAAAAATACATATAATAAAAAAACCTTTACACGTAACACAGACATGCTATCAATTATTACCAGCCAAGATGTTGACTTTAATCACTGAATGTAAATGCACAGAATAATAATTACATAAAAGCCCATCTTCTTAACATGGCCCTCATTATTAAGACAATGTTTGAATGTTCTGAGCTTGGGCCAATATCATCTTAGACCGTAGCACACGATATTCTTCGTCGCTGCTATTTATGCTGTGACTAGATGCAACCAGTATGTACTCATTACCTTAATCAGAGAAAGTAGATCAGTTCATTGGAATGGGACAGATATACTCGACATCAAGACACGCATAAGCTCGACCAATTCCGACCTTCAGCTAATCCAGGCCGCCCGTAGTAGTACTCTCGATTCCCGGAAGTCCTCGCGCCACCTTGTATGCTTTCGNTTCATCTTCCGCATACCGCTCGAGTTCATTGGAGTTCGATCAGCTCCTACACGACGCGATCAAAATGGTAGCTTACCCACACTCGTCCCGAATTTACTTGGTCAATGCTCGAATCATTCTCGGGTGAGTCTTGAAAAAGTGATAGATTGACTGATCGCGGAATAAGTCTCAAATGACAGATCACCTCAAATAAGTCTCAAATGTTCTTAGAATGAACATGATATGTCGTCATCACCGAGTTCTAAATTGATTTTCTTTGAACGAACATTATGTACTCTGATAGAATGCACCATCTTTACTGGATACGATGTGATAAAGAAGTAATGTATTTAAGAAATAGTGTGTTCTGCTCAAAAAAGTATCTATTGTATGCTGGAAAAAAGAATCTCATATATCCTGAGTCTCTGCGACTTCCTTTTATCAATTCATACCCTACTCTCTCCTATGATATTCATCCCGTGACTCCAAATTCACAAAACCCTCGTGACCAGGCTCCGCCAATGCATGTGAATTTCTAAGTCACGTTGAGCCCTTTTAATTGGACAAAACTTGAACGACTAGTGCAAGTTTCCGGCCACTCACGACGTTGCTTTTCGGAAAGATTCGTTACTCAACGGCAGCGTGTCTCAACCGTCTCCTCACTGCGGTAACGCTTCTTTTAGAAGAAAGGACTTCAAGTCCAGACACGTTCGTCCCTGTAACTGCCTTCCTCGCCACCCACGCTTTCCTACGCGTCGCTTCTACGACGCACGCCAACGGTCCTGGCATTGTGAAGTTTCTAATATTATTGAAGCAGTTGGGAACGATGGGTTGGGCCGCCCCCACACCCTTGCTCCCAGCCACGCCACCGTTGCGGTCTCCTTAAATTTGTAAAGAGCTTTACTCCGTGTGTCCGATGCGTGATTGTCTCTTTAAAACTCGCGGTCTCCTTTCTACCGAACGACCTCCTTTTTCAAAATGTACTTTGTTATTCTCAGTGCTTTTCTTAGCCCCTCGATTTTATGTTTTCCTTCTTAAACGAAGTAGTATCCCCTAAGACCCTTTTTCCTCTTCTACAAAGTTCTGACAAAGTTTTCTGTACTTTTTCCGTTTGCCACAGGATATATTGAAACTCATATTACTCTGATATATATATAATATTAATTAATAAATTTTTAATAAATTACAATATTTTCACTGCTTTACGACTCGTCTGTTATGTATACTCACGATTCACATAAATATATCGTTGTCAAAAATTAACCTCACGCCACCGCGAACTCAATCTGAATGCCCTCCCGTTTTTCGTTTTTCCCTGTCTCTTCTTGTCAGTTAGTCTACTTGTCAAGTTTGTCCATTGAACAGTCACGTATTCTGTTTTTGATCTACCTCGGTCAATAACTTGTACATCCAACCTTGTTGGTTTGATTTGTACACCCAACTTCGAAGTTTTTACGTCATCGTCTGACGAACATTTTTTTATTAATGAAATTTCACTGAGAATGTTCACGCTGAATCATAAGTTTACATTATTGCCACTTCCACTCTTCAGCGCCACCTTTAGGCACAATTGCCACCATTACTTCCTCTCTTCCGTTATACGAAGTCATAATTTTATAAGATTATTTATTAATGTCAACTACAAAAATAACAGAGACACCCATGTAAGAGAAAAGGCCTGTCCCGCTATGAGACATTTATCAACTGTAATGTATAATTTATGAGAACGCACCCTTTATCTCGTCTTATAGTCTTTAACAAGGTTGACTTCATTCATGGAAAAAGTTTCTCTGTGCGAACATCGTCGGAGCGTCTCTCATGATGTCAAACCTTGCGTCATGATGTGGCGAAAGCGTACATGCGCTAATATGTTTCAGAGTTACGTATTTTGTCTCGACATAATGAACTTTGAAACAACTGCTTACCATTTCGCCTCTTAAGCAACGGGGAAACTGATATGTGTCTGTGTATTTCAATAAAAGGACGTGGTACGGTATTGTAATTCAGTATGCGTTCGAATTTATTAATGCCTGGGAAGGTACTCTATTCTATATTCCATTTTGTTTCAATGTAAGAACTTTTGCATATTTGCTTGCATCATAGAGTCAATTCACATTCTTGGTCTGTCATTGCAGCCATGAAATATTAAATGCATTTAAAACATTATAGCAATTCAAATATGTGCATTGCAACACATTTTTAATTAGAATTTTAAGACAGATAAACAATTTAATCATGTGAGATAATTGTTAATGCTGAATACATGTTCATGACATTTCATCGAACGCACTGACATCAGTCACTCATTGCATCATTAAATGATATAATCTCGAAATTTCATTTCTTGTCAGATATTTGTAACTGCGTTGCCTTCACTCGTATTATGAAATTCATAAATCATCCAACATCATTTTAATATGTTTCGTTCTTTCAGATTCAGTTGTAAAATTATATCCGTTTTTTATGTTTTTTACTATTAAAGTAATTTATTACGTATACTTATGTGCCATTTCTTCTAATGTTTCCAATAAACATTCCTTGTCAAATTGAATACCAATTAAATTTGAATGTTATATGTTCCTCTGATCTCCAAGCAGAGGTTTTTGTTTTTTACGCTAAGCTACCGACGTACACAGAATACATACAACCAAAGTATCGTAATATTGTCGGGGCGACGTCGGCTTCTTACGTTCGGGAAGGTGGAGCTTTGAGTCTTAGACCGACTTGCGAAGAGGCAACAATACTGACGGAGCGCATGAAGAGTCAATGGAGTGCAATCTTATGGAGTTGTGGCCTTTGAGTAAAGGTAACGTCAGAAAGTAGGTTCGGCTGAGACCATTGTGTCAATTCTGACGCGAGGTGGTATGCATTTGGCAGAGACCGCGAAGTCAATTCTAACTGAGAACAGTTGTAGGGAATTTGGGAGAGATCCGTTGAGGGTCAGTTCTAACCGAAAGGCGAAGAGGAGTCAGATTCCCCTCCCCCTCGCGAGCGTCTATGTTTGGCGAATTTATATCGTGACCCATGAATCCCTTAGCCGGGCACTTCCGATGCGCGGGACATTTGAGTCCGCCTCACCACATGTAATAAAGCATATCGATATACAGCGTTTTTATAATCATTTAGAGGAAAAATACTATACACTTTCGTGAATTAAAGTGAGAAAGATGTTTATTAAAATATGTATTTTTTTAAGAGTTATTAAGGTAATGGTATTTGTATTTTCATAAATGCTATAGTAAGTTTTATTTAGATGAAAGATTTATAATAAGAGAAAGCCACATTAATAAAGAAGACCCCTTCAACTAGTTTTAGGATGAAAAAGTACAAAATGTGTTATTGTTTCTCACATCAATAAGTTCATTCTCATACATATTCTAACCCGTATATTACATTTTTCCAAGCAGAGGATTAAAAACACTTTTTCATGCAACATTTTACTGAACAACTGTGTAATCAATTGTTGTTGACTTCTGTTCAGATGACTGCCCTCCATTTGGCAGTGAAGAGAGGCAACGAAGCGACTGTGGCTCTACTTGTGAGTCAATCTGCAAATGTTAATGTAAGGAACAACCAAGGAGAGACACCATTGCATTTGGCATTCGAGAGCCACAACCACGAAGTGTTAGAGATACTTCTAAGCGAGAAGGTGAGTGTTTTATTCTCTTAAAATATATCTTTGAACTTTCTCAAGATATAATTAAAACAATCTGTGTACATTCATAAATAACCACTTACAAAGACGCATTTTGGCATTACATTACAAATCACTCTACTTTACAGGAACTTAAACACATTCAGGTGGGTTTCGTCATTTTCAAAAGACTCGTGAACTGTCAAGAGTGAGATTTTCCGTGTATTCTGTATGTACTTTTCTTTTAATTACGGCCATACGAGTCGCCGATGTCATTAAAAACTTACAGTTCTCAAAATGCAGTAAAAATTTTTAATAAACTCATTTGGATCAACCTTATAGCTCCGTCAGAAAGAAGTGTTCGTGAGACGCAGCAAAGTAATAAAAACCAGTACCAGATTGACATTTTAATTATGTATTTTAATAATTTATTAAAGGTTATTTATTATTTTAAAATTATTATTTTAATAATTTACCAAATTAGTTATTTTAATCATGAAAAATGGAGGTGATATAATAAATATGTTTTGTATGAATACTTCTTGAAGTGCGAAAACTTGTCCAACTTCTGCCATTAGTTCTTTATTCGGACCGAAATGTCGAGTTCTGTTAATCCAACTAGTAACCATTTCTGGGTGCAAACAAGTGTTTTAACAATAAAATGGTTTCAACGAAATCCACGCTGCATATAGTACACGTCCGCTCGTATTAATTGCTGATTCAGAAGGAAGAGTATATACTGGAATAGCTAACACATTTGTAATTTCCATAGATGAAACTGTGTTTTTTGTACTACAGTTCTTCAACCATTGTAAGATATTAAAGTAAAGGTCACGAAGAATACCCTTGTCTTCTTAATGACAATCAATTGGAGGCATTGACGAATTACCTCGCTCAGAGAAAAAGGTAAAACAATAAAACAATTAACCACATCAGACGGAGAATAATTAACTATAACTTAAAACAAGTTATTTGTTCAATTTACGTGTATGTGACTAATTACTACATTAAAATTTAATTACCGTAATTGAGTCTGTCGTTATACTTGTACTGCTCACTTGTAATGCACATCAGATGATCATGTTATACCATAAATCAGTAATCAATGTGCAAATCCATTACTTTATTAAATATCAAATTTTCTACACATGCGAGATTGTACAGTATTCTATTAGGAAACACAGGGAAAATTCTTATATTTGGTAAAATTTTCAATAATTTACTTCCACAACTTAACATTTTAAACTTATTTTCTTCAAAAGATTCCTTTTAAAGAACTGGTTTTTCTCCTGAGCTACCAAAAATTAGTCACGTTTTATTTATCTAGACTACCTGACCTAATCTACATATACTGTACCTATATTTTAAGGTTTACAGAATCCTAGAATATTTGGATAAGTAATTTAAGGGTAAAAATATTCTACCGGTTTTACGGAACGAAACCTACGGTACTGGAAGAAAACCGAAATATTAGTCTGTCGGTTCGCTTTATATGACCACCTCTAATCTAGACTTTCTGCATTCACAGCAAGAAAGTGCAACCAGCTGCTTCGCTGATCAGATAATTTGTCCTTTACACAGAAAACAGAATCTACAGAGGAATAAGCAAATTCCGCTTGAGACTAAATGTTCCCATTTTTGTTCTTTTAACACACTTCCTGTACAGAATTTAAGGGAAAAAATTGCTGTACATAAGAGATAAGTGGTTTTGAAGGACCAGAAATAGAATGAAGGTGGATGAGGTAGGAGTTCAACAATAGAAGAACCAAAAAAATAATTTAATAATATAAATTGCAACTATCAAGACAAAACATTAAAATTAGGTAATCAATGGAAGAATACACAACTGAAAAAATTATATGAGGTGCTGGAATAAGATGGTGACAATACGGTTCCCCTAAAGGTTCAGATTGGGTGGCGTTAGATTGGTGTTGATTGGATGATTTTAAGTTGCCGTGCAGTTGATGTTGAGGTCAAATTCTAGCGGGTTTCATGCGGTGATTTGAAGTGGAGATTACCTCGTGAACGATTGCTTTACCTATACTAACGAGAAACGGTGTTGCCGGCAGAAAACAATTCCCGCTACTCTCTTGTCAGAGGCTAAAGGGAAATTGTCGGCGTGCTTCACGGTGCAGCAATGAAGAAGGAGCAGTGAAAGACGATGAATGTCCGAACGAGTTGAGGAGAATGAGGCCATCGCTCGTTCAAACCATGCTTCATAGCAGCGCACTGACTCACGCGTTAGCGCGACGTCACGTCTATCGATCAGCCGGTATCGATCGTCCATCTTGCTCGATTAAATTGATACGTGGCGTATTTTAAATTGTTCTTGCGAAGAAACATAGAATACAGTTTCGTTGCTTCCAGAATGGTATAAAAACTCATTTATTAATTAATTAATACTATGTCCAACCATTTCATTTTTTAAAACTCAAGGGTGAGAATTTTGAATGAACCCATGAGGTTTGAAGAAATAGTTCATAGAAGCTCAACGATCGAGAGAAGCAACTCAATTGTCACAAAGAGAATCGCGTCCATGGATTGTTCACTTGTCCTATGTTGCGAGATATACTCGTATATATACATTACGCTAGAAAAACCAAAACAAATATTAGATACTTATTTTTAGGATGGATGATGTAATTTCATTAAAAATTAATGACTGAATTATATATACCGTAGAATTCCATCTAACTATTTTTTTGTCGATAGGATAATGTAAATTATAAAATGAAAATAAAATATTGCCTCTAAACAGATTGCACTCGACCGCAATGGTACAATATCGCTCGAAATATTTCGTGTTGTCATGTTTGTATTTTTCTTAATTGTCGTCGTACTATTGCAATAATATGACTCCCCCAACTCTCTCCAGTGTCGGATTATATTGGTTCTCTGTGCTTCCAAACTAAACTACATCAGCAATCAGTTGCTGATTGTGGATAGTAGATGCAACCAATTCTTCTCTGTTCTTCACTTTTAAACGTGTCGACTCTTTACTTTGGTTAGTTACTCATTGTATAGTGTGGTATGAGTAGATTTTAAATTTGTGTTCCAAAGCAGTAGTGTATACGAAAACTAATCAAAATTCAATATACAATGTTTTAGAATTTCAGCAATTTTATTAGCTTTGTACAATAAGTTCCATTTAATACGTTTTTCTGGAGAACCCAAAAATGTTTACCACACAAAATCACGTGAATCTTTTAGTAATAAAATAATAGTATTACTAAAAATAATATTATTAATAATAATAAATTTATTGCCAAAAAACAGTACACACTGCTTATGACCACGTAGAGGACAATAATCTAATTTACTCTCCGGAAACAAGCAAGGGACTATCCCATCAATTCCGATCAAGGGCCCTAAAGCAGAGGCCGATTCAAAAACTCAGCAAAAAATCCTAGATAAGATGAACAGGTAGCTACGAGTTATAATACTAATAGAATGTCAATATGTTTGTAAATTAACACAAAAAATTATTTTACATGTACATATTATCGAACTATAGATTACACTGAGTATAGTTTTTAAAAATCATAAGAATTGAAATAACACTAAATTCACGATGTATTGTTACAGTAAACACGCCCCTAGACAATGTCTAGAGAACCTGTATAAGAAATCCGCTTTTACCCGAAGGGAAAAAAGGAGAAAAACCTGGCCCAGAATGGGGCTACAGAATTCATGTACACAACCGTACCACATAAATCTATATTAATATGAGTCATAAGACAACACAATCATGCAAGGAAATATTTGTTTTTCATTTGATATAAGTTATTTAAAAAGTAATACAGCAATGGCGTGATAAAGTGTAAGACGGATTTGACTTTTATTAAAATCAGTAAATTC
Source organism: Laupala kohalensis (assembly GCA_002313205.1). Classification (NCBI taxonomy): domain Eukaryota; kingdom Metazoa; phylum Arthropoda; class Insecta; order Orthoptera; family Trigonidiidae; genus Laupala; species Laupala kohalensis. Next base: position 62,725 of record NNCF01131860.1, on the reverse strand, counting down.
TTTTACATTGTAGAAGCACTGGTGCAGGAGGTAGTTTTTAACCGCGGATTTGAAGAGATTTAATTTCATAATATCTTATATATTCTGGGAAGGGAATTATATAGAACGATTCTCGAAGGATATGGTCCTTTTTGGCAAAGAGTGTTTGACACTCTAGGGCGATGAATATTATTCCTATTGCGGGTATTGTGTTCGTGAACGAGACTGTCTCGTATAAAGCAAGGGTGGCACTTCAGTAATTCGGTCTTAACAACTAATAACTAAAATTCGGAAAGCGTAACACAATTTGCTAATTTGGGAATTAAAATTGTTAACGTGACAATTCCATTTAAGGTTGTCTTGTATATGGAGACCAAAGAATTATGTATTCGTAACAGTTTTTAATTGTGTTCCGTTTAAAGAAAGGGAAAACTGGGGTATAAATTTTGTATTACTATTGTGAAATGACATAGACACTGTTTTGTCAGTGTTTACAATTAGAGGATTTGCATGGAACCAAACCGAAAATTTAGACAAAACATTTTGTGCGTTGGCATGTTTACATAGTAAATAAGATTCATAAGCAAAAAGAACCATTTTGCAATCTGATGTAACTGATGGCATGTACCTTACATACAATAGAAAAAGTATAGGGCCGAGAATTGTACCTTGGGGTACTCCGGAAGTAAAAGACTATTTTTCTGAAAGACAACGCTCAAGTATTTTATTTTTAGTATAGGATATTTAGACCGTTGATATCTATCTTTTAAATAAGAAGTTAGCCATTGATGTGGAAGTCCACGAATGCCTAAAGAATATTATTTGGAAAAGAGAATTCCGTGATTGATGACATCGAATGCTTTGGATAAATCAAGAAAACATCCTGAGGATTTTCTCCACGGTCAAAGGTTGCGGTAACATCTTTTAAAAAAGAAATATGGCGCTTGTAGTGGAAAAGGATTTCCTAAAACCGCGTTGATCGTGAAAGAGAATGTTAGTTTTTGACAAAAAATCTAAAGGACGCTTATAGAACAATTTTTCTAGGATTTTTGAGAAAGTGAATAATAGAGATATTGATCGATCATTTCCAATATTATGTTTGTTTCCTTTCTTGTGTAAAGGTTTCACTTTAGCTCTCTTAAATATGTTGGGAAACACCCCTTCCGATAAAGAACTATTAAAAATATTTATGAGTGGATTTAATACAGCGTGGGAAGAAAATTTAACAATAAACTCGGGTATATCATTTATGGCTGTTGAAAATTTGTTTTTTTAATGAGCTGATTATTCTCTTGACTTCACTGGCGTTAGTTTGAGAAGTGAACACATAATTGGGTAGTGGGTGGATATAATTGGAGGACATTGATTTGGATATATTAAGTTCGTTATATTACTTTTTTCTGAGAAGTAAGAATTAAACAAATTTTCGATGTCCTGAGGATTTGATAAGATTTTTTTCCATCGTTTAGTAAAGAAACATTTTCTTTCGCGATTTTCAGAATTTTATGCGTTATTTTTAACAATATTCCATATGGCTTTCATCCGGTTGTTTGATATTAGTATCTGCCTGTCGTTTTCCATTACTTTAACTGCAGAGACGACTATTCAAAAAATAGTCTTGTATTTACGAAAATAATCATGAAATTCAGGTGGTTGGTTGTAGAGTTTTGAAAGATAATATAAACGGCGTTTGTTTTTGAAGAAATTTGTATCCCTTTTGTGATCCATCTATTGTGTTTATTTGAGTTAATTATCTTGCGTTTTATGGGAAAACTAGAGTTGTAATGTTTTAGGAATATTGAGATAAGTACATTGAATTCGTCGTTGGTATTTTCGCTATTGTAAACATCTTTCCATGCTTCTTCATGCAAATAATTTATAAATATGGATTGATTTGTGTCATTAAATTCTCTTGAAAACTTATAAAGGATTTTAAGTGGTTTTAGTATTTTACTAATAATCAATACTTGATCTGTGATCGCTGTATCCGGCGATAAATACATCAGAGAGATACAAGATTCCATTGTTGACGATAATTTGATCTAGCAATGTTTGCGATGAACCGGGGAGGCGAGTGGAGTATTATTATATTAGTTATAAGGCTGAAGGAGTCGATAATATTTTTGAATCTAATAATTGGTGAATGTGCAGAGTCGGATGTACTCAGGAAATCGATGTTGAAATCGCCACATATAACGCGAGATTTAGTAGATTAGTGTGTGATATGTTTTAAAACAATTTCAAAGTTTCGAAACAATATATCAAAATCTGATTAAAGAGGTCCATAAATACACTAAAAAACAATACGGGTGTCGGTCAGATTAACAGCAGAAAATTCAAACACACTATCCACGCAGAAGTTCTCGTAGCCTGGCAGTGGAGAAGAAAATATATCATACTCGTATCTCCGTGCGGATTTTTTCTTTTAAAATTTTGTCGACAGTAAGAACTTGCTAAATAAAAATTATAAATAGCAGAATCGTTGATGCTGTTAGTTGAAATTTTGTGTGAGGCATAGCAAAACGAATGGATTTTTGTGTACCTTCAATAGAAATGACCATTTAGTGGCCATCTGTAAACGTCAAACGGCCATGCATTTTAACAGACAACCAATAGATCGCCACCCATATGGTGCTTTTTACTAAGTCCGTGAGAAGAGCTCCTAATGTATTGAACTCCAGAAGTCCTGGATGTCTAGATTTTTTTCTTACTAAACTGTGCAGAAATGTAACCTCAATTTCAACAACGGAGTCTGTGTGGAACAGCCACGCAGAAGCAACTGGTCGTGATTAATCACTGACCTGCTGGTATTTCATTGAGTTTTCATTGAGAGTATGATATGGAATAATATTTTAGAGGATCATAGCAATACAAAACATACTCTCTAAATCTGAAACTGTGTAAAACCAGTGATTCGCTGTTACGAATCACTGATCTGCGCAGCACAGATGCTTCCGCCGAGAAAACTGAAATTCAACAAGTGTAGACAGTGGAAAATTTACTGAGAAACCGAGAAATGTTTAAACCACGAAGAAAAGTTGGACGCAAAGGAAAAGTATCTATTTACGAAGTCTTTACTTACAACCTTTCTTATAGGTCATCAGTACCCGAAGTTTTTTCGGAGTGTACAAACTTATTGAGTTTGCGGGTCTGCTGGGGATCAAACCAGGGTACCTGGAATCTCCACGCGCCGTCGCTACCATTAAGTCATGGGGCAGCTATACGTTGAAGTGTCAATTTTACCATACATCCTCTCGGATTTTAATTCTCTAAGAGGGTGGAATCAACTTGAAGTGATAATTTGATTTAACACATCGCGCAAAGAAATAGGTTTCTTTTTCCCAATACACGTACACTCGTTCGTTCCGTTAAGAAAAGGCATTCTGAAACACTTCACAACAAGATGGCGATGCAACGTGAAAAAGTTGGCCAAACTGAGCAAATAGACAAGAAATCTTGCATGTAAGATAACTTAGTCATGTGAAAGAAACCATTTTTCCGTTTGTATTCTAAATAAAAGGGAAATACATTATTACAATGTTTTAAAATGATAAAACAGGTGGTTGAGTATGTTAACAGTATCCTTGCATCCGTAAAGAAGGAGTAGTTGCCTATCCCGCTTTTAAAGAACCCTACAGGCAGTTGACTTCAAAATGGTCAGGCTAGTCGTTTCTAATTTAGATTTGGAGGGTAAGAACACATGACACACAACGAAAACGTAATTTACAGATTCTTTTTTTGTCAGTGGAACGGAGTAAACGGCGAAATGAACGAGTCTGTTGCTGGTACGAACATCCGCCATGACAGTTGCTTTGAGTTCAACCTCATCGCAATACTGGTTGTCAGTTAACCGTGACTGCTTCACAATAATCTAAATTCCACTGATTTAAACAGTTATTATTTAACTGATTCAGATTTTGTGAGTAAGATGTGAAGTTACGAGTAACATTAAGAAATCAATATTACAGTACTGTTCCTAATATTATTACTTAACAATAATAGTGATATCATTTTTACGATTATATCCATAACTTAATCTCAATATTTTAAGAGAATTTGTTTGGTTCTATATAAAATATCTTAAAAAATTAACGACGGGATTTGGCCACTACGCAGTTTAGATATAATACAAATATTACATCTACTGGTCTCTGTTTATTTTTTCTAAATATTTATTTAAAATCCCGTCTTTTTGACTGTTTTATTTATTACATGTCTCTACATCCTCACAGACTTTGGATATCGATGCAAAGAAACATTATGGATTTACACCGCTGTATTATGCGTGTCGTGGAGGCTGCGTCTCCTGCGCAGAATTGCTTCTAAGTAGAGGAGCAAAAATCGACGGCGTCGCTTACTTTTCATTGAAAGCTGCAGCTTGCGAGAACAACATCGACATGTTAAGGTACCAGGGGCATCATTTTAATAAAAACATTAAGGTGTTGAATGTTTTCTCATATATTTTTCGTTTAAAATTTATATTTGTTTGCTCATTTCACCAACATTTTGCTTTGTCAAGCATGATAAATTTTGTGGAACATTTGTTTGCTTTCACACTGATACCTTTATGACATCGTAACAAATACAAGTGAATGGAATCCAAATTTGGCGCATGAAATTACCAATGAATTGGAAATACCTTAAAAAGTAAATATTGGGACAATCCACGTCAAATGGTCCAATGATAAAACTCTCCATCACAAAGTTTAATGACATTGTATGTTATCATTCTATTTATGGATCTACAATAATTTTAAATATTTGATGCGATTTCTTTCTGAGATATGAATATTTAAAGTTACGCAAAACACGACCGATTTTTCTGATATTGCCAAAAACTATGCCAACAGTTTTACGTGTCTTGCCCTAAAATATTACTGTATGTATATTAAATTTGTATATCTTGTACAGATTTTAATGCTGTTTCCAAAAATGTAGCTAGTTTTAAGATTTAAGTTCATCTTGGGGACAAAAATTTTCATTAAAGAGAAAAATGTTTATTATAAAAACTTGAAATGGTTTTAGGAAAAATGTAACAACTCATTTCTTTCAGCAGATAAACTATGAAAAGAAAGAGGACAGTTACAACATTCAAATGATGAAAATAATTAGTGTGTTTTAATTTATGGGATGTTTATAGCAAATAAAACGTTTAGTTTGAGGGCGATCAACATAATACCTTATGTTTAAAAGAGAGCATAAAAAACAGTTTTTATGTTATTTAGTTAATATTCTCTAAATAATAATGTTTCTTTATTTTAATTCTAATATCATTGTGATGATGATAAAATAATGTTAAATAAATATCTTTGTATTATAAATATGTAGCAGTGAACATTACTATCTCAGTCGTTATTTAATTGTGATTTCGTAAATATTTTGTCTAATGTTACGCTTTTAATTTATTATTCGTTTGTATTTTTATTTTAAGTCGAAGAAAAAATTAATACTTTAATAAGGACACATTGAATTAAATTGATCCATCTTTAATTTATAAGATAGGAGTGCTTCTTCTATTCAAGTGCTTAAATTCCGCGAAATAACTATGTAAAATGTCTGAGGAATTGACAATACACGAACGCGAATTATTAAAATTTGAATCAAGTATTGGATTCACAAGAAACGATACAATCTGTTCTCATTATCATTGCTATTTCTTGTCTTATTACGATTATATCACTCTCATAAAATATGACACACATGTAAGACACTTGTAAATATGACACACAGAATATATTTGAAAAAAATTACTCTCCAAAAGGTTCAGTGTGTTAAATACGAAAACTATTTAACTGATACTTAGAGAAATACGTTGCTATTTCAGTGAAAAATTACTAGATGAAACAGAAGATATAAACTTGACTGATCAATTAGACGTTACTCATGATTCTAACTCTAAAGTAAAAAAGTGCAGAGTGAAGGGCTGTGAAAGAGAAAGTCAATGAATCATTATAAAATGAAGATGTCACTCATATAAAATTTAAAGCAATTTCTTCTCATTCCTGAAAAAAATATTTTAGAGAGTTTTGAAAACTATATAGTAATAAAAATTGCTCGGTGGGTTTAATATTATATATAACATTTTAAGAAGTTCCTTTGTTAGTGAATGTATTAAATTTACAATAAAAAATAATTGCACTTATTTCACTCTCATGATTAGTCTGTACTTAAAACAAGTGTTTAAATAAAAGGAAAGAAGGACTTCCTGTTTATTAAGCTTTAGTGTCAATGAACTTTACAGGAAAGTATAGTTTTCTATTGCAAAGTAAAGTATAGTCATAACACAGGACACATTCCAGCTGCACAGGACACCGAGTTGTCATATACACGAAACATAGGAAAATGTTGAGAGGAACTTTTCACTGTTTTATATCGATTACTGGAAACAAATCCATCTGTAAATGGTGTACAAGAATAAACGATAAATTATAATAAGATAATTAAAATTTTGAAATGTAAAAAAGAGTTTAGTACTTTACACATGGGTGCGGTACTTAATATAAAATCTACGGAAAACGGCAAATTTATAATTTAATGAAGAAGACTTATATATTGTTGTGAAGCTCACATATGCACTTTCGGATTGATGTCAGATACGTTGGCAGGTGGTATCGAGTTTAGTAGGGCACCGTGACGCGGACTAGATAGAATACAAAAGTCTCGTAGGAAGACACGTTCACTCTCATTTGCCGTCTCGCTGCCGTTTCATTGACGCTCGTCCGTCCACCCACCAGAGAACCGCTGCCATGACCACCGAGCTGGCTCCGTCATGAGCGTCCGCTCTAGAACCACTCACAACGACGCCGATACTGTCTGCCTTCGAACCTCGTAATCAGTGAGTATTAAACCCGTATTACCCACAAATGGCGTTTCACTGTGGAGACTGACCCCGCCCCCATCCTCTCCGTCTAACCATATTATATGTCGTTTCTTGCTGGCCCAGACCGCTCGCTGGAGCCAATGTAACGCAAGAACTCACGACAAAATTGAAGCAAGCTGTATATTTCATGACACTATCCACTGGAAGACAGCTTATGAGGCATAGGAACAGGAACATAATAATAATAATAATAATAATAATAATACAAAACGTGCCTTTATTTTAACGAGACTCAGATCTTAAGGTCTGCTCTTCCGTCTAACCATTTAAAAACATTTACATTTTAAATACAAGTTGCAATTGGGAGGGTCGTATTTACATTTAAAACTAGGAAGCAATACTAGGGACCATCCCGGTGAAACCTTAAGCGATTGAGTAAACCCAGCTAAACCCCAATCAGGATGGCGGGTTAGTGCCGAACATGGGTTAAATGCAGCAGTCACAGTACAATATAATTATGAATATACAAATAGAAAAATATAGTGATTACAACAAGGAAATCAAAACAAATTATTACATAATGACAATATTTACAAATTACATATTATAATATGATTAAAATTTACTAGATACATATTACACAGTATTTATAAATTATATATTACATAAGATCATATGAAGCTAGAATACTGAAATAATGAAAGAGAGATGATGTAAAAGTAAAGAAGAGAAATAATAAAAGGATTAAAAGAAAGAAAAGAAATAGAAGAATAGAAAAGTAAAAAAGAAAGAAAGAAAAGAAAGCAAGCAATCATACAAATATAGGGGAATGAATAGACGGAGAATGTGAGAATATTAAAGAGCCTTGTTTTCCATCCACTCTGTAAGACGTCGCCTGAAAGGAAAAAAAGCTGATAGAGATTTTAGTTGAGCAGGAAGTTTAATCCAAGAACGTATTGTGTGTACTGTGAAGGATTTACTATAAAGAGTTGTGCCATGCCCAGGAATAGAGAGGAGATATAAGCGTCGCGCGTGATCCAGTTTAAAATTTTTTAAACGTTTTGCTAAAACTGTCAAAACTCTATTTTTTTATTATTTAATAAACATGAGATAGGCAATGCAGTGTTTGACGTTCCTGGAGTGTGTGTGTCCTGGATTTTTTCGAAAAATTCGGTCACGTGGTTATACTTCCTGAGATCAAAAATGAAACGAATACATGTGTAATGAGTTACTTGTAATTTACGTTTTATTTTTTCCGTCAAATCAGTGAAAAGAAAGTCCCAGTAATCAAAGTGCGGAATGACAAGAGACCTAACAAGCATTTCCTTTACTCCTGTTGGTAAAAGATCACGCAGCCGTTTTAAAGAGTAGATGGTGGAGTAAACGTTTTTCCATGTTTCGTCTATTTGGGTTTCCCAACTTAGCGAGCTTTCAATATAAATTCCTAGTTTGATTTAAGAGGAGACCGATAGATTTTGCCTACATACTGAGAGAGGTGAGATCTTCGTTAAGTTTTTACGCAATTGCAATTATTTTAGACGGTTTGCGACTAATATAAATTTGAAGATCTTCAGTGTACATTTAAAATTTGCTATGCTTAAGAGATTTGTTGACGTCATTAACGTAAATTAAAAAAAGAAGGGGACCGGGGACACTTCCTTGCGCAACACCACGCACAGTTTGAAGAGAAGATAAGGTGTTATTTCCAGATACTACAGTTTGTTTTCGTCCTGTTAAATATTCCAAAAACCATTTTATTTTCGGTAATCCGAAACCTAAAGTCTTCATTTTTGCAAGCAAAATATGTTAATCAACTAAATCAAATGCCTTGCTAAAATCGAGAAGGACAAATATAGTTACATTTCCCGCGTCAATTGAATTTCGAGAATTTTCTATAACATTCAACAAGGCTGTTTCTGTACGCTTACCTGAATATCTCATTTCCTGCTGGTTAGCCCTACTCCTAAAGTCGTGGACAGTACGAAATCTGTACAAAATGAACTTACAATTTGGTACAAAATGCATTATAACGTAAACATTTTGTTATTTGAAGCAAATAAAAAAAACAACAACAAAAAGTTCCACGTTCTAAAAATAACTTATTAAACAAGAAAATACATTTGGAAAACATTTTTTATACATAACCTAGAAACAATTTTTCTGCAGAAAAAAAATGCTTAAATGGTATTTGAGTTTTTTAATTCAATATAGTTATTATATATAGTACTATTATATTAATC
>NNCF01131860.1:40787-53622 GCA_002313205.1 Laupala kohalensis | reverse complement strand
ACACACGCTTATTATAATTAATACATATTGAAGAAATCTCTTTGCCAGTTTATGCGCTGGAAACGTCCAATTTGTCGCACTGTGCTTATGATCTGCTCCCTTTCGTTTTCGATATGCACTTACCTGCTCTCTTTACTTACTTGTACATTCTCGTAAGAATGTCCCTCCTTTTCGCAATTACCACAAATCTCTGCCTACCCCTGACACATTGCTGACATGTTGTCATAGTTCGCAAAAATGGAGCACACTTTCTTCTTGGCAGCGCTTTGTACACAAGAATTTGGATGGTCGCAACCAACACATACTACCTTACTCAAGAAGAACCGATCGCCAAACACTTGTAGAATAAGGTCAGCGCCTTTCTCCTCACCACATTCTGTTCATAAACACAGCCTTTGTCCAGCTGTCGTAGCGCGTGCCATCGAAGGAGCTAACGACTCTCGCACCATCCCCTCGATCTCAGCAGGCAGACGACGCCATTGCGATGTCTCGTACAAAGTGTTCATTTTTTTCGCACTGAATTTACAAGATGTCGTGTCTGGCTTCGAATCATCTTGTGACGTAATTATTTCTACTGTGTTGATAATTACCATCACTCACAAATTCTAATATCTCGAATAATTAGTCGACAAAGTGATTAAACTTAAACATTTAAAATTGTTCATGAAATATCTAAGTGGTTGTCACACCACTGACAAAAGTTCAAGGCCGAAAACCTTTAATGAAAATCGACTTAGTGCTCTAAGTGCTAGTTACAACATGAAACTCGAAGTCCTCTCTAAGTGATCGAATGCTTTAAGTGATGAGGACGTTGTGATCGAAGTCTAAGTGTTTTTAGAACGTCTCTGTTCGTATCTTTTGTAACTTCTAACTTTTCCATCACCCTGATGCTTTCTCATCTGCTTATTCTTCCAAAAGTCACATGACGTTCTACATCAAATTAAACTTGACTTGCAGTCCGCGTGGAGTCGTTCCCATTGGTTATTTTTAAAGAAATGATTCTCCGTTATCAGCCAATCATTATCCTATTTTTTGAAAAATTTCCCGTAACTCAACACTCCGACTTTTTTTTCCACACGTCCCCTCAGTGAGTTTAAACAGACACACCTGTCCTTTAATCACCATGTGCTATACAAATTTTGACAGCTTTTGAAATGTTTTTGCGCCGAACGTTGCTAGAATGTTTCCCATCCCCTTCGTTTATCAACCCCTCTTGGCGCGTGCACCCACGCGCGTCTCAGTTTTATTGCTTTAGCCTGCACGTACGTTCGTCATTGTTTGTTCGCTCGCAAACGACTCCTTCCTTCTCCCTAGTACTTGTCCACTGTCCGTTTTTTTTTAAACTGCGCCTCCAGCTCGTTCCCTGTCATTAATATCTGACCTCACTTGTTCTAGAAATGCTGAGCCGTTCTGTCTCGTTGCTGTATAACGCTTCTACGCCACTCGTCACTTTACTAACATTTTGCCGCTTTGTCCTCTGGTTCTCGCAGACGTAAGTGCGTAGTAAGCCTTCTTCCGTTAATTATGCAGATTTATTTTCTTTTTGAAGTTCAACCGTCTTCACAGCAACAACTCGTGATTTCTCTTTTCGAAAATATACTTGACTGAAGGTCGTGGTAAAATTCCGTTGCTTATGGATCTTTTTATCCGTCAATTAACACAATAATTTTAATTAATTGTAAAGAAGTAATCATTTCTTACAATACCAATCCGTTTCAATTAAAATTTTTTAGAAAGTAAGTTTCCTGATTCTTGCCATTCGATTTCGCAAAGATCTGCAATCGGAATTTTTTCTAAACTACCGAACAAAAAGGTATTTTTAAACCTTATATTTAAAAACACAACTCGAAGTTATAACGAAAAACAATTATTTGCACAGACATTGTGACCATCATTATTAATATTCTGCAAGTTAGTGATAGTACTAAATAGAACATGAATGATGCGACTTTGGACCTTTCAAACGGATGATACTGTTCATTTCAAGAATTAAGTTGGCATCTGCTCGAAATTTCGTTGTGCATTTAAACGGCTTCTTTCTCAAAAAGACACACATCTGCCTGTGACAAGCGTAAATTCTCCAATGTTCTATGACTCTCTTACCGGTCACTCCCCTACCTCACGATGACGCCAGCCAATCAGAAAAATCATCCACTTCCGACCTATAGGACTAGGGAAATCAAAATTAGAAAGTTTTAGAATCGGAGCTTCAGGATTTCCTGTCTCTTTCTAATGCTATCAGTCTAGTCTCGCAACCCCCGCTTAAGTCATCGGTAAGTAAATTTCTTACTTCCGCGCGCTCTTTAAATTTATGAAATGAACGAAAGTACTATAAAGGTAATTATTTAAATAAATTCAGAAAATTAAACTTATCTCAATAAGTGCTGTTTCACGTCGCACATGTAGTATGTGTCACATCAAAAGTTGAGATGACGCATAAGGGGCACTAAACAGTATTCATCGCCGTTTCCTCATTTATATACAGAGAGCATTCTTTTTGTATCATTTCGCATTGTAAGAAAAATGTGTATTAGCTTTTAATTCATTGTATTACTGTGTATTTTATCACTTGATTAATACAACGAAGTATATTTGGAGAACTACGCTATAATCGTAATTAAATACGTGAATCCAATTATGTCCATATAAACCGAAGGCTTTAATGGGGTATACGAGTAAAGCTAGTATCTATTACAAATTTAAAATTGAACATACACAACTTGAAAGAAGTGAGATTATAAATTACTTAGAGCAATAACTTTAATACTCTATTCTTATTTCGAATATCTATTACTTAACTGGTTATTAAAATTTATTATGAGATAAACATATAATCATATTCTTCTTTCTTTATTTATAAATTGAATAAAAGTTTTAAAAAACACTAGCGTTTGAAAATTATATTTTTATTTAAAATAGTTATTTTCTTTTCAATAATTTTCTTCATGAGTCTATCTGATATTTGTTGAATATTCCTTAGGGTCTAATATTCACGCATATTTATATCTTATTTTCAGAGATTTATTGCAGAAGTTATATGAAACTACACAATACTACATTTTATTTGCGGAAGAAATTGATTAACTCAGTGATTAACTGAAAATTGGTCAACTCAAAAGTCGTTGCAAATGAAATGCTCTCTTTTTAACGTTAATTTAAAATGAACATTTCTTAATATTCAAACGCTTATATCATTGTATATTTTATAAAATTAAAATTTAATGGATAATAATTATGTATAATTCATTTTTATTGGAGTGATTTGTCTAAAACTGCATTTCAGAAAATCAATTCTAATTTCTCAGAAATATACGCAAATCTACGTACATGGTTTATATGGATGCAATCAACAGTTCTCAAATCGCAAATTAAAGTTTTCAGTCTTTTTTATACGATCTTTATTCACCACTCTTCCCTCATTTTAGTTTGTTAATAAATCGAAATGACTTCTCATTCTTTCTTCTTGGCGATTGTGTCGCTTGGATCACGTGGAATTAACACTTGTCTTTCCTTTTGACCGTCATCCTTCAAATGAAACGAATGGGACTTTTTCCGTTGCAACGACCATATTTGTTGCCTTGGGTGTATTTTCTTTTTCAAAATACTGCTTTTGTGTGATCTTTCTTATTGTTTCACGATCTTTTAATTTGGAGATCCTAATTGGAGAAGGTCCTTTTTAATTGTTTTCTATCAATTCGGTCTAATAATTTTGATTTTAAAAAATGTTTGTTGTGTTGGTCGGTTGGGATTCATTTTTCTCCCCAGTGTCTAATGGGTTGAATTTGACGTATGAGTATCATTAATGGAATATTGGGTATTCGTTAGTCGATTTCTTCGTTTGCTTTTGGCTAGTGTATTTGATACTATATTATTGGGCTGAAATTTTTTTCATAATTCTACATTCTTTGATTTCTTGCAGTATAATTATAGTTTTATATTAAAGAAAAAGTATCTGTAGAGTATAAAGTTTTTGTGGCATGGTTATAGTTTTGTTACAGCAAATTATGCAGTTCCAGGAAAATGATTTTTGTTGTAGATCTTTTTAAGTAATTAAAGAGATTTTTCTAGTTTATAAATTCTGGTTTTTTAAGATTTCTTCTCATGTAAAATTTTCGTAATTCACTCTCTTAAGAGATTGAATTTTTCCTCTCAAGTCACTTTTTTATCGTCAATTTTAAGTTCAGTTATGACTCTTCTATGTCAATCTTTTTTTTTTTTAAGGGTTCTGTTACGTGTGTACTTGTTATTTGCAAGTGTTTTTTTGCCACAGGAATGTCTTTTGCAATTAGTGCCAAGCCATCGGCAAGGGCTATGCAGTCCTTATTCATACCCTTCAATGTTGCTCAAATCTGTTTACATTCTGCACCTTCCTTTCCCCATTCTTTCACAGAATTTCATGGAAAAAGATGAAAAGTAAAGTTGGAAATACCGTCCGTTTACCGTATTTCCGTGTCTCCTTCAAAAAATATATATTTGTTCTTTAATAATTTGAATTTACGGTTTTGTTTCTGGGTTTTGTTAGGTTGTTTCTGTTTTTTATATAGTGCCAATTCTACAAATGTTTTGGAGAGATATTGTCATGATATCGCATATTTATGCTACAGCTTAATAATTATATGTGCAATTGAATGTCTCTTTAGCAATTCTTTTTTTCAGATTTCTCCTCGACAATGGGGCTTCCGTAAATAAAAGAGTTAGAAATTTCTCCACTGCTCTACACTGTGCAGTACAACGTAAGAATATGGAAGCCATACAGTTGCTGATTGACAGAGGCGCTGATATCGCTATTAAAAACGAAATTGGAGACACTGCACTTGACGTCGCAATTAAATGGAAATCTGAAGAGATAGTAGAAATGTTACTACAACGTATGGTAAGTGACAAAGAAAGAAAATATAGAAACCCTAACTCGGAGAGCTTTAATTATGTATGAACTGGCAAATAATTGAATTTTATCTCATTTATAGATAAAGCATACGTTAACACAATCCCCTTATACACCAAGATTTTGTTAAAGATCCGGATCTGATATTTCGTTAAGTTTTAACTTTTTTATTATATCGTATTTTAGTCCATATCTATTACATACATTATTTTGCTTATAATTCATTTAAATTCGGTTATAAAAAAATGGGTTTGAGTAAAGCCAATGATTCTCTTATTCGGAAAAATAAATAATATTAGTTTCAAAATGATTGCTTCGGTATATAAGAGAATGAAGACCTTCTTTTCTAATAAAATGCAAGACTATGTAATAATGTAAATAGACTCGTTTCAATTGAAATAAGATGTAAGTTACATTGATTAATATAATTCCCCTTATGTCGAATGAGTTCAATTATTTCTTGATTATCGCCTAAATACCTTATGTTTGTTGAAGATTCATTTGTTGATTGCTCTCTTTATCAATCGTTGAACAAAAGAAAAGACAAATAACAATCCTCTGTTCTGGGAAGATTGCACGTGAGCCGTGTGAAATTGATGAACATACGCCGATGGCACATGAATGTATTCTTTCAACAAGGAGTAATAGGAATACATAGCAAGAAAAAAAATNGTGGAGAAAATCCTCAGGGTGTTTTTCTTGACTTATCCAAAGCATTCGATGTCATCGATCACGGAATTCTCCTTTCCAAATTGCATTCTTTAGGCATTCGTGGACTTCCACATCAATGGCTAACTTCGTATTTAAAAGATAGATATCAACAGTAGAAATGTCCTACACTAAAAATAAAATACTTTATCGTCGTCTTTCAGAAACATAGCCACTTACTTGCAGAGTACCCCAAAGATCAATTCTCGGTCCCATACTCTTTTTATGTGAATGACATGTCATCAGGCACATCAGTTTGCAAAATGGTTCTTTTTGCTGATGACACTAATTTTCTATGTAAACACGCCAATGGTCAAAATGTTTTGTCTAACCTTTCGACTTGGTTCCATGCAAATCGTCTCATTGTAAACACTGACAAAACAGTGTCTATGTCATTTCACAATAGTATCACAAAATCTTTACCCCAGGTTTCTCTTTCTTTAAACGGAACACTATTAAAAACTGTTACGAATACAAAATTCTTAGGTCTCCATATTCAAGACAACCTAAAATGGAATTGTCACGTTGACAATATTAATTCCCAATTAAGCAAATTGTGTTACCCATTCCGAATCTTAGTTAACGTTGTGAGTCCACGTATTTCCCGTTGCGTATATCTTGCAATCGTTTACTGCTATTTACGTTACGGCATTACCTTCTGGGGTAATTCCGGTCAGAGTATTCAAACTTTCAGGATTCTGAAGAGAATAGTTCGGATAATTTGTAAATCTCACCCCCGAAACTCTTGTAAACCTTTATTAAAGGAATTCAGTATCTTAACACTTCCCTGCATTTCTATTTATGAAACGGTCGTGTTTGTTCAGACCGAATTACTGAAGTACCTCCCTTGCTTTATACGAAACATTCTCGTTCACGAACACAATACTCGCAATAGAAATAATATTCATTGCCCTAGAGTGTCAACCACTCTTTCCGAAAAAGGACCTTATCAATCGGGAATCGTTCTATATAAGTCCCTGCCCAAGAATATAAAAGATATTATGAAATTAAATCTCTTCAAATCCGCGATTAAAAACTACTTCTTTCACCAGTTCTTCTACACTGTAAAATAATTTATTGGTTTTAATAAAAGTTAAATCAATCTTATACTTTAACACGCCATTGCTGTAGTACTTTTTAAATAACTTATAACAATTTCAAAAACTATTTTCTTGCATGATTGTGTTGTCTTATGGCTCATAATAATTTAGTTTTATGTGTATTCAACTTTGGTGCGGTTGTGTATATAAATTCTGTAGCACCAGCCTGGCCCGGGTTTTGCTTCGATTTTACTTCGGGTAGAGGAGGATTTCTTATACAGGTTTTTTATGCTTTGTCTAGGGGCGTTTTTTAATAATCTATAGTTCGATAATACATGTAAATTGTTTTGCGGTAAATTACAAACATATTGACATTATGTATGTATTATAACTCGCAGATAACTTTTCATCTTATCTAGGAACTTTTGCTGAATTTTTTTAATACACCTGTGCCTTATGGCCCTTGATTGAAATTGATGTGATGGTCCCTTGCTTGCTTCCGGAAAGTAAATTAGTTTATTGTCCTCCACGTGGTCATACGCAGTTTGTACTGCTTTCTTTGACAATAAATTTATTATTATTATATCACGACTTTAAATGAGTTACAGTATATGTTGTGTCAGTGGTCAACTGTGTAATCGATAAATGCCTTTCTGTGCAGGGAGCAAATGCTTTATATCGAGCTGTCATCAGAAGCGACACAAAGAAGGTTGCGTTGCTTCTGAAGGAATCTGCAAGTAACTTTAACCAAAGAAACATCGAAGGAAAAAGTGCTTTGCATTTTGCTTTAGGTCTTTATGGAGACAAACATAATCATGTTACTTCTGAAATGCTTCTTCAAGAACAAGTAAGCATTACCATATTATCTTATTCATCACATTTCTTACATATAACTGGGACTATTCGGTCTCTGTAGTTTACTGAAATTGAATAACAATCGAGCATATAATAATACAATATTTTTTACATTTTCCTTTCAAGATAAAACGCTTGCTTGTCTAATGAATTATAGGAATTTTAATGATTTATGCTAATTTGATTAAAATATGTAGAATCAGTAAAAAACAATCTATTACCTTCTTTATGAAAAGAGAAACACCTTTAATTGAAGGTCAAACATGTTTTAACACCACAAAATATTTTATATGTATTACATATAATAATTTTAATATAAGTGAATTTTATACAGTCGACGGTTTAAAAAACGGATTGAATTATTTATTGAACATTTTACAGTTAGAAAAAAAATCCCTTATAAATACCATAATTTAAGTAATTCCAATGAAAATTTTCAAAACTGACAGAATATTTTATGAAAAGTATTCATTGGCCAATAATTTATGAAGTTTATCTTCCCTATCTTAATTCTTTAATTAATTGTATTATATTTTATCATATGAATTTAAGCCATTACTATTTATTGTCACACAATCTCTTTTCTCGTAGACGATAGTTGTCGAAGCAGAAGACGAAGATGGACTGACGCCGCTGTATTATGCGTCTCGCGTCGGTTGTGTTTCCTGCGCAGAATTGATTCTGAACCGAGGAGCAAACGTCGATGGTGGAACTAGATCTCCTTTGATTGCTGCGTGTGAAAGAGATTTCACGGACATGTCAAGGTATTACTAGAGTGTTCCTCAAATTTATTTTCTTGCTTTCTGTGTTAGTTGAATTATTATAAGTTAGTTCTCTTACATCCGATATTATAAATTGAAAGAGTCATATTTGTCTCAATTAACGTGATTCAGTTTGAGAAAATAGGGTAAAAGGGGGAAAAACTTCACATAGGTTATTTATCCACATTGACGTTGTAAGTTTAAAGTAAATGCAATACCCCTTCTTATGGCCGTCTTTTGTTGAATCACTTCAATATTCACATATGGGACAGAAAGTACGACGTGAGTATTTATATATCTAATACTAATACATTTTCATAGTGTCTCAGAATTTTTTTCTTCTTTCAGTGCGTTAACATGCGTTCACATTGTTGTTAAGTACACATATAGTTTTGCGATAATGACTCATTTTCTGTTTCTGTATTATAAGTAAAATTATTAACTTTTTCTTGCCTGTAGTACTTGGGATAAATAGGCGCTCTGTATTAATTCAAACCTTATTTCTCATGATATTTTTCCTTCTCAACACTGCAGTATTTTCTCTCACTTTTGCATAAATCAGTAGTGGTATAAATAAAAGGGTTTTGAAACTAATAAGATACACTCATACAACGTAGAGTCAATCCACATGAACTCTACCAACGTAGGTCGCGGGCGGCAATGGAATTTGACGTCAAATTGGGCAGCGAAGCTTTCTCCAGTCAACAGTCACAAACAATATCCTCGTCAAAGAATGAACAAAAACTTACGTTTGAAATGTTTAGACTCGCATTATTTGTTTACTTATTAGCACTATAAATATCTTACATAATATGAATTATAATGATAACAGTGTCTGTGCAAATATTTTTTTCGTTATAAGTTCTTGTAGTATTGCTAAATATGCTGTTAAAGAATTCCCTTTCTGTATAATAGTTAAGGAAAAGTTAAGGTTGCATCTCTTTGCAAAATTAAATTGCAAGAGTCACGAAAAACCGTTTTGTGAAGATTTGATTGACAAGGATTGATATGTAGAGACAATTTATTTGTTAGCATTTTGAAAGGTAATTACTCTTTTCAGAATACTGTGCAGTTTTTGTGCTGTTTGACTATTGTCAAGTATCTTATCTAACTCGCATTTTTAAAATATCAATTACCAAATCTCAAATACGCAAATACCAAATAAAAAAAAGATTGCGATCATATTTTCGACACAGTACTCAAAAACCTAAAACTTCTGTATCAAATTACAGAACAGTAAGCATAACATTTGTTTTATGTATGTTCATTAAACACATAACAGCAAGTAATGTAAGAGAATAGTGGAGTATTACATGAAAAAGAACATAGGTTCCAAAAGGAGTACTCCTCAGAAAGTCAAATAATATCCTTATATCAGGACATCGCGGATGCTTTGGACAAGGGACAGACCTTATACACTGCCCTCATAGTTCTTTCTAAAGCATATGATTTTTTCCTCTTAATTTATAATTCAGGAAATATCAAATACTGTTATACATAGGTGGTAGCGTGGATCCGTGAATTTCTACGTAATCCGAAGCAAAGTGTTAGGGTTTTTGGAAATATTATCGGAAGAAGAAGACGTCTCATCAGGAGTGGCACAAGGCAGAGTTCTCAGACCATTACTTTTTATAGCATTTATCAACGACCTGGCTGAAAAAAAAGTTTAATTTAGATTATTTGCGGATGACGGTTTTACTTACCGAACAATAAACAAGCCGGAAGACGGAAAAGTTTTGCAACGAGATCTTGATGAAAACCACAAATAATATGACTATGAAGTTGCGAGGACTTTTACGTTATTTAATAAATGGTTTACGCCTATTTCCATAATTCGGTTGGAGTGTGACAACATGTCAAATTATCTATCCATTATATGTGTTGACCGGTTCCTGAACACTATTAACCATTAACGTAGTACAGAAAATTATGTTTTATTTTGGTGCAAAGGAATGTCTCATCTTATCATGCTGAAGTGTAATGTGGAGAAAAAGAAAGATGAAGAGCAGACTCTGTGAATGCAAGATGCGAGTAGCTGCATAATCGTTGCATGTGACGTATTATTTATTACACGTATGGAAACATGAAGCTGAATATAGAGTGAAGTCGCTAGAGAAGTGAGTTGAAGACTTATCGTGGTTTGTGCAGCGCAATAATGAAACCACCGCGTGTCCATGTCAAGGCGAGACGTCAATTCAGCCGTGGTTGTGGATACATTAAAAAAAACTACTTTTTACGAACTTTTACTCGTCCAGGTGTGTTATGTCATTTTCAAGGGTCTCGTGAACTGTAAGGAGTGAGATTTTCCGTGTAGTCTGTGAGTATGTTCCTTTCTTTTAATTACGGCCATACGACTCGCCGACGTCGAGGTCATTAAAAACTTACAGTTCTCAAAATGCAGTAAAATTTTTTAATAAACTCATTTGGATCAACCTTATAGCTCCGTTAGATAGAAGTGTTCATGAGACGCAGCAAAGTTATAAAACCCAGTACCAGATTGACATTTTAATTATGTATTTTAATAATTTATTAAAGGTTATTAATTATTTTATAATTATTTTAATAATTTACCAAATATATTATTTAAATCATGAAAAAGGGAGGTGATAAAATAAATAAGTTTTGTATGAATACTTCTTGAAGTGCGAAAACTTGTCCAACTTCTGTTCTTTATTCGGACCGAAATAACGTTAATCCAACTAGTAACCATTTATGGGTGCAAACAAGTGTTTTAACAGTAAAATGGTTTCAACGAAATCCACGCTGCATATAGTACACGTCCGCTCGTATAATTTGCTGACTCAGAAGGAAGAGTATATACTAGAATAGCTAACACATTTGTAATTTCCATAGATGAAACTGTGTTTTTGTACTACAGTTCTTCAACCATTGTAAGATATTAAAGTAAAGATCACGAAGAATACCCTTGTCTTCTTAATGACAATCAATTGGAGGCATTGACGAATTACCTCGCTCAGAGAAAAAGGTAAAACAATAAAACAATTAACCACATCAGACGGAGAATAATTAACTATAACTTAAAACAAGTTATTTGTTCAATTTACGTGTATGTGACTAATTACTACATTAAAATTTAATTACCGTAATTGAGTCTGTCGTTATACTTGTACTGCTCACTTGTAATGCACGTCAGATAATCATGTTATATCATAAATTAGTAATCAATGCGCAAATCCATTACTTTATTAAATATCAAATTTTCTGCACATGCGAGATTGTACAGTTTTCTATTAGGAAACACAGGGAAAATTCTTATATTTGGTAAAATTTTCAATAATTTACTTCCACAACTTAACATTTTAAACTTATTTTCTTCAAAGGATTCCTTTGGAAGAACAGGTTTTTCTCTTGAGCTACAAAAAATTAGTTACGTTTTATTTATCTAGCGTACCTGACCTAATCTATATATACTGTACCTACATTTGAAGGTTTACAGAATCCTAGAATATTTGGCTAAATAATTTAACAGTAAAAATATTCTATATTTAACAGATAACATAATTAGGATTAAAACAGTTTGTTTATTTATATGTCAATTATATTATCCAGAATTAAAATGCGGTAATTTTTTACTTTGTTTTATTATTTTTAAGATATAATACGAAGATTATCTAAAAAATTGTAGTTTCAAAAACCCGATCGGGTTTCGTGTTAGATTTTAAACCGGTTTTCCTGAACGAAAGCTACGGTACCCGAAGAGAACCGAATTTTTTTCGGTCAGTTTGTTTATTCGGCTTTATATGACCACCTCTAATCTAGACTTTCTGCATTCACGGCAAGAAAGTGCAACCAGCTGCTTCTCTGCTCAGAAAATTTGTCCTTTACACAGAAAACAGAATCTACAGGGGAAAAAGCAAATTCCGCTTGATACTAAATGTTCCCATTTTTGCTCTTTTAACACATTTCCTGTACAGAATTTAAGGGAAAAATTTGCTGTACATAAGAGATAAGTGGTTTCCAAGCACCAGAAATGGAATGAAAGTGGATGAGATAGGGGTTCGACAAAGGAGTATAAAAAAAATTAATAATATAAATTCCAACTAACAAGACAAAACATTAAAATTAGGTAATCAATGGAAGAATACACAACTGAAAAATTTATATGAGGTGCTGGAATAAGATGGTGACGATACGGTTCCCCTAAAGGTTCAGCTTGGGTGGCGTTAGATTGGTGTTGATTTGATGATTTTAAGTTGCCGTACAGTTGATGTTGAGGTCAAATGCTAGCTGGTTTCACGCGGTGATTTGACGTGGAGATTACCTCGTGAGCGATTGCTTTACCTATACTAACGAGAAACGGTGTTGCCGGCAGAAAACAATTCCCGCTACTCTCTTGTCAGAGGCTAAAGGGAAATTGTCGGCTTGCTTCACGGTGCAGCAATGAAGAAGGAGCAGTGAAAGACGATGAATGTCCGAACGAGTTGAGGAGAATGAGGCCATCGCTCGTTCAAACCATGCTTCATAGCAGCGCACTGACTCACGCGTTAGCGCGACGTCACGTCTATCGATCAGCCGGTATCGATCGTCCATCTTGCTCGATTAAATTGATACGTGACGTATTTTAA
>NNCF01131860.1:14092-40447 GCA_002313205.1 Laupala kohalensis | reverse complement strand
AAAAATCCTAGAAAAATTATTCTATAAGCGTCTTCTAGATTTTTTATCAAAAAATAACATTCTCTCTGATGATCAACCCGGTTTTAGGAAATCCTTTTCCATTACAAGCGACATATTTTCCTTCTTAAACGAAGTTACCACATCTCTTGACCGTGGAGAAAATCCTCAGGGTGTTTTTCTTGACTTATCCAAAGAATTCGATGTCATCGATCACGAAATTCTCCTTTCCAAATTGCATTCTTTAGGCATTCATGGATTACCACATCAATGGCTAACTTCTTATTTAAAAGATAGATATCAACAGGTCTAAATATTCTATACTAAAAATAAAATACTTCAGCGTTGTCTTTCAGAAACTAAGCCACTTACTTGCGGAGTACCCCAAGGTTGAATTCTCGGCCATATACTGTTTTTATTGTATGTGAACGACATGTCATCATCCACCTCAGATTGCCAAATGGTTCTTTTTGCTGATGACACTAATTTACTATGTAAACACGCCAATGCTCAAAACGTTTTGTCTAACCTTTCGACTTGGTTCCATGCAAATCGTCTCATTGTAAACACTGACAAAACAGTGTCTATGTCATTTCACAATAGTATCACAAAATCTTTACCCCAGGTTTCTCTTTCTTTAAACGGAACACAATTAATAACTGTTACGAATACAAAATTCTTATGTCTCCATATTCAAGACAACCTCAAATGGATTTGTCACATTGACAATCTTAATTACCAATTAAGCAATCTGTGTTACGCATTCCGAATCTTAGTTAACGCAGTTAGTCCACGTATTTCTTGTTGCGTTTATTTTGCAAACGTTTACTCCCTTTTACGTTACGGCATTACATTCTGGGGCAATTCTGGTTAGAGTATGCGAACTTTCAGGATTCAGAAGAGAATAATTCGGATAATTTGTAAATCTCACCCCCGAAACTCTTGTAAACCTTTATTCAAGGAATTAAATATATTAACACTTCCCTGCATTTATATTTATGAAACAGTCGTGTTTGTTAAGACCGAATTACTGAAGTGCCACCCTTTCTTTATACGAAACAGTCTCGTTCACGAACACTATACACGCAATAGTAGTAATATTCATCGCCCTAGAGTGTCAACCACTCTTTGCCAACAGGACCTTATCATTCGGGAATCATTCTATATAATTCCCTGCCCAAGAATATAAAATATTATGAAATTGAATCTGTTCAAATCAGCGGTCAAAAACTACCTTATGCACCAGTGCTTCTACAATGTAAAAGAATTTATTGATTTTAACAAAAGTTAAATTCGTGTTGTACATTATCACGCCATTGCTGTAGTACTTTTTAAACAACTTATAACAATTTCAAAAACTATTTTCTTGCATGATTGTGTTGTCTTATGGCTCATATTAATTTAGTTTTATGTGTACTCAACTTTGGCACGGTTGTGTACATAAATTCTGTAGCCCCATCCTGGCCGGGTTTTTCTCCGTTTTTCCTTCTGGTAGAGGCGGATTTATCATACAGGTTCTCTAGGCTTTGTTTAGGGGGTGTCTATTGTAACAATAAATCGTGAATTTAGTGGGTTTTTTTTTCAANACTCAGAATAATCTATAGTTCGATAATAACTTACATGTAATTTTTTGCTTAAAATTACAAACATATTGACATTCTATCAGTATTATAACTCGCAGCTAACTTTTTATTTTATCTAGGAATGTTTGCGGATTTTTTTTGAATCCGACTCTGCCTTAGGGCCCTTGATCGGGATTGATGGGATGGTCCCTTGCTCTCTTCCGGAGAATAAATTAGTTTGTTTTTTCCTCCACGTGGTCATACGCAGTTTGTACTGTTTTTTGACAATAAATTTATTAATAATATTATTATATATTATATCCATTACGCCAGAAAAACAAAACCAAATATTAGATACTTATTTTTAGAATGGATGATGGAATTTCATTAAAAATTAATGACTAAATTATATATACCGTAGAATTCCATCTAATTATTTTTTTGTCGATGGCATAATGTAAATTATAAAATAAAAATAAAATATTGCTTCTAAACAGATTGCACTCGACCGCAATGGAGCAATATCGCTCGAATTATTTCGTGTTTTCATGTTTGTATTTTTCTTAATTGTCGTCGTACTATTGCAATAATATGACTCCCCCAACTCTCTCCAGTGTCGGATTATATTGGTTCTCTGTGCTTCCAAACTAAACTACATCAGAAATCAGTTGCTGATTGTGGATAGTAGATGCAACCAATTCTTCTCTGTTCTTCACTTTTAAACGTGTCGACTCTTTACTTTGGTTAGTTACTCATTTTATAGTGTGGTATGAGTAGATTTTAAATGCGGGTTTCCAAAGCAGTAGTGTATACGAAAACTAATAAAAATTCAATATACAATGTTTTAGAATTTCAGCAATTTTATTAGCTTTGTACGATAAGTTCCATTTAATACGTTTTGCTGGAGAACCCAAAAATGTTTACCACACAAAATCACGTGAATAATTTAGTAACAAAATAATAGTATTACTAAAAATAATATTATTAATAATAATAAATTTATTGCCAAAAAACAGTACACACTGCGAATGACCATGTAGAGGACAATAAACTAATTTACTCTCCGGAAACAAGCAAGGGACTATCCCATCAATTCCGATCAAGGGCCGTAAAGCAGAGGCCGATTAAAAAATCTCAGCAAAAATTCCTAGAAAAGATAAAAAAGTAACTAGGAGTTATAATACTAATATAATGTCAATATGTTTGTAAATTAACGCAAAAAATTATTTTACATGTACATATTATCGAACTATAGATTACACTGAGTATAGTGTTTAAAAATCATAAGAAATGAAATTACACTAAATTCACGATGTATTGTTACAGTAAACACGCCCCTAGACAATGTCTAGAGAACCTGTATAAGAAATCCGCTTCTACCCGAAGGGAAAAAAGGAGAAAAACCTGGCCCAGAATGGGGCTACAGAATTCATGTACACAACCGTGCCACATAAATCTCTATTAATATGAGTCATAAGACAACACAATCATGCAAGAAAAAAGTTGTTTTGTAAAAAATTGATACAAGTTATCTAATAGGTAATACAGCAATGGCGTGACAAAGTATAAGACGGATTTGACTTTTATTAAAATCAGTAAATTCTTTTACATTGTAGAACCGCTGGTGTAGGAGGAAGTTTTTAACCGCGGATTTGAAGAGATTTAATTTCATAATATCTTTTATATTCTTGGGAAGGGAATTATATAGAACGATTCTCGAATGGTATGGTCCTTTTTGGCAAAGAGTGGTTGACACTCTAGGGCGATGAATATTATTCCTATTGCGAGTATTGTGTTCGTGAACGAGACTGTCTCGTATAAAGCAAGGGTGGCACTTCAGTAATTCGGTCCTAACAACTAATAATTAAAATTCGGAATGCGTAACACAATTTGCTTATTTGGGAATTAAAATTGTTAACGTGACAATTCCATTTAAGGTTGTCTTGTATATGGAGACCTAAGAATTATGTATTCGTAACAGTTTTTAATTGTGTTTCGTTTAAAGAAAGAGAAACCTGGGGTATAGATTTTGTATTACTATTGTGAAATGACATAGACACTGTTTTGTCAGTGTTTACAATTAGAGGATTTGCATGGAACCAAACCGAAAGGTTAGACAAAACATTTCGTGCGTTGTCATGTTTACATATTAAATGAGATTCATCAGCAAAAAGAACCATTTTGCAAACTGATATAACTGATGGCATGTACCTTACATACAATAGAAAAAGTATAGGGCCGAGAATTGTACCTTGGGGAACTCCGGAAGTAAAAGACTATTTTTCTGAAACACAACGCTCAAGTACTTTATTTTTAATATAGGATATTTAGACCTGTTGATATCTATCTTTTAAATAAGAAGTTAGCCATTGATTTGGAAGTCCACGAATGCCTAAAGAATGTTATTTGGAAAGGAGAATTCCGTGATTGATGACATCGAATGCTTTGGATAAATCAAGAAAACATCCTGAGGATTTTCTCCACGGTCAAGGGTTGCGGTAACATAGTTAAAAAAAGGAAATATGGCGCTTGTAGTGGAAAAGGATTTCCTAAAACCGCGTTGATCGTCAGAGAGAATAATAGTTTTTGACAAAAATTCGAAAGGACGCTTATAGAACAATTTTTCTAGGATTTTTGAGAAAGTGAATAATAGAGATATTGATCGATAATTTCCAATATTAAGTTTGTTTCCTTTCTTGGGTAAAGGTTTCACTTCAGCTCTCTTAAATATGTTAGGAAACACCCCTTCCGATAAAGAACTATTAAAAATATTTATGAGTGGATTTATTATAGCGTGGGAAGAAAATTTAACAATAAATATGGGTATATCATTTATGGCTGTTGAAAATTTGTTTTTTTAATGAGCTGATTATTCTCTTGACTTCACTGGCGTTCGTTTGAGAAGTGAACGCAGAATTGCGTATGTGGGTTGATATAATTGGAGGACATTGATTTGGATATATTGAGTTAGTTATATTACTTTTTTCTGAGAAGTAAGAATTAAACAAATTTTCGATGTCCTGAGGATTTGATAAGATTTTTTTTCCATCGTTTAGTAAAGAAACATTTTCTTTCGCGATTTTCAGAATTTTATGCGTTATTTTTAACAATATTCCATATGGCTTTCATCCGGTTGTTCGATATTAGTATCTGCCTGTCGTTTTCCATTACTTAAACTGCAGAGACTACTATTCGAAGAATAGTCTTCTATTTACGAAAATAATCATGGAATTCAGGTGGTTGGTTATAGCGTTTTGAAAGATAATATAAACGGCGTTTGTTTTTTGAAGAAATTCTTATCCCTTTGGTGATCCATCTATTGTGTTTATTTGTGTTAATTATCTTGCGTTTTATGGGAAAGCTAGAGTTGTAATGTTTTAGGAATATTGAGATAAGTTTATTGAATTCGTCGTTGGTATTTTGGCAATTGTAAACATCTTTCCATGCTTCTTCACGCAAATAATTTATAAATATGGATTGATTTGTGTCATTAAATTCTCTTGAAAACTTATAAAGGATTTTAAGTGGTTTTGGTATTTTACTAATAATCAATACTTGATCTGTGATCGCTGTATCCGGCGATAAATATATCAGAGAGATACGAGATTCCATTGTTGACGATAATAATAATAAATAAATAAATATATTTATTGTCAAAAAACAGTACAAACTGCGTATGACCACGTGGAGGAAAAAAAAACTAANAAGCAAGGGACCATCCCATCAATTCCGATCAAGGGCCCTAAGGCAGAGGCGGATTCAAAAAATTCAGCAAAAATTCCTAGATAAGATAAAAAGTTAGCTGCGAGTTATAATACTAATATAATGTCAATATGTTTGTAAATTTTAGCAAAAAATTACATGTAAATTATTATCGAACTATAGATTATTCTGAGTATAGTGCTTAAAAATTGAAATAACACTAAATTCACGATTTTATGTTACAANCGCCCCTACACAAAGCCTAGAGAACCTGTATGATAAATCCGCCTCTACCCGAAGGAAAACCGGAGAAAAACCCGGGCCAGGATGGGGAAATCCGATCCGAAATTTTATCTAGCAATGTTTGCGATGAACCGGAGAGGCGAGTGGAGTATTATTATATTAGTAATAAGGCTGAAGGAGTCGATAATATTTTTGAATCGAATAATTGGTGAATGTGCAGAGTCTAATGTACTCAGGAAATCGATGTTGAAATCGCCACATATAACGCGAGATTTAGTAGATTTGTGTGAGATATGCTTTAAAACAATTTCGAAGTTTCAAAAAAATATATCAAAATCTGATTGAATAGGTCTATAATACACTAAAGAACAATATGGGTGTCGGTCAGATTAACTGCAAAAAATTCAAACACACTATCTACGCAGAAGTTCTCGTAGCCTGGCAGTGGAGAAGAAAATATATCATACACGTGTCTCCGTGCGGATTTTTTCCTTTAAAATTTTGTCGACAGTAAGAACTTGCCAAATAAAAATTAGAAATAGCAGAATCGTTGATGCTGTTAGTTGAAATTTTCTGTGAGGCATAGCAAAACGAATGGATTTTCGTGTACCTTCAATAGAAATACCCATTTAGTGGCCATCTGTAAACGTCAAACGGCCATGCATTTTGACAGACAACCAATAGATCGCCACCCATATGGTGTTTTTTACTAAGTCTATGAGAAGAGCTCCTAATGAATTGAACTCCAGAAGTCCTGGATCTCTAGATTTTTTTCTTACTAAACTGTGCAGAAATGTAACCTCAATTTCAACAACGGAGTCTGTATCAAACAGCCACGCAGAAGCAATTTGATAACAACTGACCTGCTGGTAATTCATAGATTTTTCATTAAGAGTATGATATGGAATAATATTTTAGAGGATCATAGGAATACAAAACATACTCTCTAAATCTGAAATTCAACAAGTGTAGACAGTGGAAAATTTACTGAGAAACCGAGAAATGTTTAAACCACGAAGAAAAGTTGGACGCACAGGAAAAGTATCTATTTACGAAGTCTTTACTTAAAACCATTCTTATAGGTCATCAGTACCAAGTTGTCATATACACGAAACATAGGAAAACGTTGAGAGGAACTTTTCACTGTTTTATATCGATTACTTGAAACAAATCCGTCTGTAAATGGTGTACAAGAAAAAACGATGAACTATAATAAGAGAATTATAATTTTGAAATGTAAAAAAGAGTTTAGTAATTTTCACATTGGTGCGGTACTCAATATAGAAACTACTGAAAATGACAAATTTATAATTTCATGAAGAAGAATTTCATATGATTGCGAGCTGTATATTTCATGACACTATCCACTGGAAGACAGTTTATGAGGCATAGGAAAAGGCACAGTCAAAAGAACGGTTGCAAAACAATTTCTCTACACCTCGTATGCAGTAGAAAAAAAATTGTCAACGATGTACATGTATTTAATATTTGTGAAACATTGCCTTCTTCAATAATATTTTTCTTTCTTGCCGAGGATAATACGCATTGTTACAATTTCCTTTAAAATATGAAATTTGATGCAAAGACGACTTGATATGTCCAGTCTTTCCTACCACGTAGTAGTTCTTCTGCCTGACTGGATTCATTTCAACTGCAAAAATGAACCATCTGCAGAACACTTCGTTATCATCCCTTTCAAGAAATTCGTAGAGCTATTCCAACGTTGGAAAATACGTCGGCTATTTGATCTTTCATTAAAATATCCTATAAATGATATCGAAAATTATGCGCATCCTCGTGTCTTGACGTAATATAAAACTGTCTCAGCTCACAGAAAAAGAAATCAAAATCACATAACTCACTATAATAACTTATCACCCTCATAATAAATCAGAGAATGCGTTTCGCGGTGCAAATTAAACACATAAAATTTGGGTTTAGTTCGGCAATCTTACTTGCATAATCGCTACTTCCTGGATATGTTTGCCGCGTTGTCATTATGCAAATTTCGAAATCATAATTACAATATTCGTTTATAATTTTAAAACTTGTTTAGCCTGTTCACCAATATGATTATCTATCGAAAGAAATGATAGAAATCAAAACAGATTTACAGTTCTTTATCATCTTATCGATTTATGAGAGATAATTTGTCGACATGCGATGTGTCTAGAGTCGACTCTATGGAAATGCTGAAATACTGAGCAGAAGAAACTTCATCTAAAAACAATGTTCCGAACCGATAATGTTTAGGAGTTTTTCACAAATCGACTTTGATAAATAAGATGATACACTTCTCTGTTTTGCATATTTTGCAATGTGATCGCGTGTACCGGATCAATCTTTGTAACGAGTTCCAGAAAACCTACGAATTTCCAATATTCAGAACTCCGTAAGTCTCGTTTTATCTTCTGAACTATGCATTTCAAAACATCTCTCTGGTAATTTCTTCTTCCCGTTGTTGAGTCTATCATGTCGCGAACTTCTACTCGTCTCATCAAGTAGGTCAACTTGCATTCCCTTTGGCTAGAATTACTGCAGTACGTTGCTGTTTTTCCTGAAAGTCAATCCCTCACGAGCGATTCCTTTTTATACTTTTCAGGTGGTAAAAATAAATTGCCCACGAAACAATATACATAACTAAAATTTTGAAAAGTTGATATATTAAAAAAATGGATTATGTATAACAATTTTCAAAAAATATGTTATCCTTAAAAAGAGATATATAAACGAGTCATTCTCTCTTATTTCGCTCTTCGTTTGACTTTTGCCCCAAAAACACATTTTGGGAACAATATCGGAACGTGGATTCACTTTTCTATCGTCACCGAGAGGCATTAAATGGTCCAGCAACATTCTGACTATCCGTTTATCCACAACATAGTGATAAAGGTACCCACCATAGTCCACACTGAATCCAGTCTCTAATGTCAGTTTTTTTGGAATGATTGGTATCCTCCGTTGTGAGTTCACAACTTGAAAAGGGATTATTCAATTCCTTAATCTCATCAAAGTTTTCCAGGTTTTTCTCTTTCACTTTGTCGTTTGCTTCGTTTACTCTGTCGGCGGTGGAATCAGCTTTTTTATCTGGTCGATTCAAACTCTTTGGGTGCTTTTTAAAACATTGATCAGTTTTGAATATTTTTCAAACACCGCGTTTCTTTTTTTCAATTTTTTTCTTTAGCTAACTTTCTACTTTTCTTGCACCAATCAGATGTGACCGTGGCGAAAAATTGGTTACTTGATCCCTTGCTGTTGATGAGCCCTAAAGCCTCACAAAAAATGGTCACTTAATCACTTATTAAAATGATAAGTTATAAGCCCTTGAACGACTAATAACGCCAGGCTCATATTTGTTTATAGTTTAGTATATTATCTACTGCTAACGTACTAGGATTTTTCCATCCAGGAAACAGTTATGCGTTTCTTAGGTTTTGCTAAACCTCGATAATATTATAGTTTTCCATCATACGGACTATCGATACATTCAAAATACTATCAAGTTTTTTCGTGTCATCTTTTTTAATGGAAACTAATTATTTAATTACAAAACTGAAAAAATAATTGAATTTTTAAAACGAAATTATTTTTAAAAGTAATTTTATAGAATATAAAATGTAATTTTCTACACTTTTACTGGTTCAGATGAGATTTCTAATTTGTCTGTCTTTCATTCATTTTCCATTGAAAATTCTATTGATACAATATATTTACTTTAAGTTGGAATCCTGTAAATCAAATGGTGTTGAGTTAGAAACAAAAATATAATAATATGAATAATAATAATAATAATAAACGTTCCTTTATTTTGGCGAGACTCAGACCTGAAAATCTGCTCTTCCGTCTAACCATTTTAAAACATTTACATTTTAAATACAAGTTGAAATAGTGAGGGTCGTATTTACATTTAAAACTAGGAAGCAATACAAGGGACCATCCCGGTAAAACCTAAAGAGATTAAGGAAAACCAGCCAAACGCCTATCAGGATGGCGGGTTAGTGCCGAACATGGGTTAAAAGATGCAGTCACAGTACAATATAATTATGAATAAGCAAATTGAAAAATGTAGTGATTTTAACAAGGAAATCAAAACAAATTATTGCATAATGACAATATTTACAAGTTACATATTATAATATGATTATAATTTACTAGATACATATTACACAGTATTTACAAATTATATATTACATAAGATCATATGAAGCGAGAGTACTGAAAGAATGAAAGAGAGATGATGTAAAAGTAAAGAAGAGAAATAATAAAAGGATTATAAGGAAAGAAAAGAAAGAAAAAAAAGAAAAGAAAGAAAAGAAAGAAGAGAAAGAAAAGAAAGAAAGAAAAGAAAAGACGAGTCTAGTGAGTAAACTCAATCAAAACTGAGCCTTACTGGGGGTCGTCTTTCGTGGTCCTTAGCTGGCCTGATCGATATACATACATATGATTAAAATTTACTAGATACATATTACACAGTATTTACAAATTACATATTACATAAGATCATATGAAGCTAGAATACTTTTTTTTTTTTTTGGTGGGGCTTTAGGGCTCGTCAAGCTAGAATACTGAAATAATGAAAGAGAGATGATGTAAAAGTAAAGAAGAGAAATAATAAAAGGAAGAAAGAAAGCAAGCAAGCATACAAATATAGGAGAAAGAATAGACATAGAATGTGGGAATATTAAAGAGCCTCGTTTTCCATTCACTCAGTAAGACGTCGCCTGAAATGAAAGAAAGTTGATAGAGATTTTAGCTGAGCAGGAAGTTCGATCCAAGAACGTATTGTGTGTACTGTGAAGGATTTACTATAAAGAGTTGTGCCATGCCGAGGTATAGAGAGGAGATATAAGCTTTGCGCGCGATCCAGTTTCAAATATTTTACCTTTTTGCTAAAACTGTCAAAACTCCACTTTTTATTATTTAATAAAGAAGAGATAGGCAATGCAGCGTTTGATGTTTCTGGAGTGTGTGTGTTCTGGACTTTTTTCAAAAATTCTGTCACACTCTTATTATAGTTATTACATACTTGAAGAAATCTCTTTGCCAGTTTATGCGCTGTAAACGTCCAATTTGTCGCACACTCTTATTATAGTTAATACATACTTGAAGAAATCTCTTTGCCAGTTTATGCGCTGGAAAAGTCCAATTTGTCGCACTGTGCTTATGATCTGCTCCCTTTCGTTTTCGATTTGCACATACCTGCTCTCTTTACTTACTTGTACATTCTCGTAAGAATGTCCCTCCTGTTCGCAACTACCACAAACCCCTGCCTACTCCTGACACATTGCTGACATGTTGTGAAAGTTCGCAAAAACTGAGCACACTTTCTTCTTCGCAGCGCTTTGTACACAAGAATTTGGATATTCGCAACCAACACATACTACCTTACTCAAGAAGAGCCGATCGTCAAACGCTTGTAGAACAAGGTCAGCGCCCTTCTCCTCACCACATTCTGTTCATAAGCACGCGCGTCTAAGTTTTATTGCTTTAGCCTGCACGTACGTTCGTCATTGTTTGTTCGCTCGAAAACGACTCCTTCCTTCCTCCTAGTGGTCCACTGTCCGTTTTTTTAAAACTGCGCCTCCGGCTCCTGTCATTAATATCTGACCTCACTTGTTCTAGAAATTCTGATCCCTTTTGTTTCGTTGCTGTATAACGCTTCTACGCCACTCGTCACTTTACTAACATTTTGCCGCTTTGTCCTCTGGTTCTCGCAGACGTAAGTGCGTAGCAAACCTTCTTCCTTTAATTTAGGCAGATTTATTTTCTTTTTTGTAGTTCAACCGTCTTCACAGCAACAACCCGCGATTTCCCTTTTCGAAAATATACTTGACTGAAGGTCGCGGTAAAATTGCGTTGCTTATGGATCTTTTTATCCGTCAATTAACACAATAATTTTAATTAATTGTAAAGAAGTAATCATTTCTTAAAATACCAATCCGTTTCAATTAAATGTTTTTAGAAAGTAAGTTTCCTGATTCTTGCCATTCGATTTCGCAAAGATCTGCAATCGCAATTTTTTCTAA
The DNA here is from genome assembly GCA_002313205.1 of Laupala kohalensis. Classification (NCBI taxonomy): domain Eukaryota; kingdom Metazoa; phylum Arthropoda; class Insecta; order Orthoptera; family Trigonidiidae; genus Laupala; species Laupala kohalensis. Next base: position 28,917 of record NNCF01131860.1, on the reverse strand, counting down.
ACTACCAAACAAAAAGGGATTTTTAATCCTCATATTTAAAAACACAACACGAAGTTATAACGAAAAACAATTATTTGCACAGTCATTGTAACCATCATTAATCATATTCTGCAAGTTAGTGATAGTACTAAATAGAAAATAAATGATGCGAATTTGGACCTTTCAAATGGATGATCCTGTTCATTTCAAGAATTAAGTTGGCACCTGGCATCATGGCAAGAATTAAGTCGAACTTTCGTTGTGCATTTAAACGACTTCTTTCTCAAAAAGACACATATCTGCCCGTGACAAGCGTAAATTCTCCAATGTTCTTTCACTCCTTTACCGGTCACTCTCCTACCTCACGATGACGCCAGCCAATCAGAAAAATCATCCATAGGACTAGGGAAATCAAAATTAGAAAGTTGTAGAATCGGAGCTTCAGGATTTCCAGTCTCTTTCTAAAGCTATCTGTCTTGTCTCGTAACCTCCGCTTACGTCATCGGAAAGTAAATTTCTTACATCCGCGCGTTCTTTAAATTAAGGAAATGAACGAAAGTACTATAAAGGTAATTATTTAAATAAATTAAGAAAATTAAACTTATTTCAATATGTGCTGTTTCACCTCGCACATATAGTATAGGTCACATCAAAAGTTGAGATGTCCCGTAAAGGAGCACTAATCAGTATATATCACCGATTCCTCATTTATATAAACAGAATTTTTTAAAACTACTTTAAGGTTACAGTTACCTTTTTAATTGGTTTTATAGCAATTATGCTTCTCTTCTTTAAATAAGCGACTATTAGCAACCACAAATTTGAGGCGCTTTGTCTACATTTTACCTTAAAAACCAGCAATTCAAAGTACGCTATTTTACTCGTATTTTTTACTCGTCCTGTTATATTTTCCAAACTCTTCGGGTAAATTTTACACAATGTTCCAGAAACCCCTTCTTATTTCCACGCCCCACCCTGGGGGTGGGGTGCCATTGGTGTTCATGAAAATTTAATGTAGGCTTGTATGTTATCGGGATTTCCTTTCTGCTCAGCAACGCCGAAACGGATGGAATCGTATCTGGTATCTATCACGTACGATATTTTCTTCATGGCATCCTCTTTCCTGAGGTTGCTGCATTTTATGTGGGGTGATTGTAAACTTTGACGTCTTTGAGAATGTCACAATAAATTGCAACGACTCTACGATTTCAAAATTAACATCGGTCATTTACGATTATCGTTACATTCCACACCTTGTTACCCCAACACAAAAAGTATTTATTCCTTACATGGGTGATCGTGTACTTATACGGCAATTAGTGGTTCACTCCGCTCATGAAAAGATAACAGAGAAATTTATTTTCAGTATTGTTAGTTGTATTAGTTTTTATTGTAAAAATATTAAATAAACGAAAACTGAAATATTCTTCGTATGAAATTTACATTTGTACATAGTGCCTTGCATTGATTTTTTTGAAAACTTATATTGATATCATTTAACAAATTCTTGTGTTGTGTATGTGCTCGTTTCTAAGAATTAGGTTAGCAAGTGCTGAAGTGTGCGAAATACTATGCCTCCATTAAAATATAATTCCCGATATAAAACCAGCGAAATTAGTAATTACTGCTGCTGGCAATGAGAAAGGGATTAAAAACGTACACAAGACGCAAAAAAAAATTATCACCACACATACATTATTTAGTGCAACGACAAATTCTACTTAACATCCGCAAATTTCTTTGAAAACATGAACCTTGCGTCCATCAAAATGTCTACATTTAGCACCATTTATTAGTTTCGGAAAACTCCATCCATGTAACGTTAAACATTCACCACTGTATAGAATCCAATTAAATCGTTTCCGTACATTTTGTCAACTTGCTGGGTTTTTTTTTGTAATACATTTCTTACATGTTTACACACGCATCTATCTTTTGAAACTGAAAAATATCATTCTCTTCAGGTGTTATGAAAAATTTTTTGGAACAAGAAATAATTTTACAAAGTCGTTAGTTTTAATTCCGAGACATCTCTTCAACTATTTAAAAAAAGGAATTATTATTGTATTTCGAAAAAAACCAGTTTACTGAAATTTATTAAAATCCGAGTTTAAGGTCGCATATGCTCAACCAAAGGTTTCCTGACAATGCTAGCGATTGGCGATATTTTGAAAATCGGTTCCTTCCTTCCAAATCGACTCGCCACACTTTTAAAATTTTTTCCAAAATAAAAAAAATTCAATGTCCTCCAGTATTATTAAAAATTACCAGTTAAGAAGTTGTTATACAATGTAGACCTTATTTTGAATGCGAAATGTATCGTCGAGTATTAAGAAATGGACTAATATTATATTACGAAAACAAATTACAAGTTCCAGAGAGCTTTCTTTTTGTATCATTTTGCATTGTAAGAAAAATATGTATTAGTTTTTAATTGACTTGTAATATTGTGTATTTTATCACTTGATTAATACAAAGAAGTATTTTTGGAGAACTACGCTATAACAGTATTTAAATACGTGAATCTAGTTATGTCCATATAAACCGAAGGCTTTAACGGGGTATACGAGAAAAGCTAGTATCTATTATAAATTTAAAATTGAACATACACAACTTGAAAGAAGTGAGATTATAAATTACTTAGAGCAATAACTTTAATACTCTATTCTTATTTCGGATATCTATTACTTAACTGGTTATTAAAATTTAATATGAGATAATCATATAATCATTCTCTTTTCATTTATTTATAAATTGAATAAAAGTTTTAAAAAACGCTAGTGTTTGAAAATAATATTTTTATTTAAAATAGATTATGTCTTTTCAATAATTTTCTTCATGAGTCTATCTAATATTTGTTGTAATATTCCTTAGGGTCTAATATTAACGGATATTTAAATCTTATTTTCGGAGATTTATTACAGAAGTTACATGAAACTACACAATACTACATTGTATTTGCGGGAGAAATTGATTAACTCAGTCGTTGCAAATGAAATGCTCTCTCTTTAACGTTAATTTATAATGAACATTTCTTAATTTTCAAACTGGCTTATATCATCGTATATTTTATATTATTTAAATTTAATGGCAATATCTTATATTGGTTATGGATAATTCATTTTTGTTGAAGTGATTTGTCTAAAACTGCATTTCAGAAAATCAATTCTAATTTCTCAGAAATATACGCAAATCTACGTACATGGTTTATATGGATGCAATCAATAGTTCTCAATTCGGAAATTAAAGTTTTCATACTTTTTTATACGATCTTTATCCACCACTCTTCCCTCATTTTAGTTTGTTAATAATTCGAAATAACTTCTCATTCTTTCTTCTTTGCGATTGTGTCGCTTGAATCACGTGGAATTAACACTTGTCTTTCCTTTTGACCGTCATCCTTCAAATAAAACGAATGGGACTTTTTCCGTTGCAACGACCATATTTGTTCCTTTGGTTGTATTTTCTTTTTAAAAATACTGTTTTTGTGTGATCTTTCTTATTGTTTCATGATCTTTTAATTTGGAGATCCTAATTGGAGAAGTTTTTTTAAAATTGTTTTCTATCAATTCGGTCTACTAATTTTGATTTCAAACATTGTCAATATTTGTTGTGTTGGTCGGTTGGGATTCATTTTTTTTCGAGTGTCTAATAAATTGAATTTGACGTATGAGTATCATTAATGGAATATTGGGTATTCGTTAGTCGATTTCTTCGTTTGCTTTTGGCTAGTGTGTATGATACTATATTATTGGGCTTAAAAAAATTTCATTATTCTACCATCTTTGATTTCTTGTTGTATATTTATCGTTTTATATTAAAGAATAAGTATCTGTAGAGTATATAGTGTTTGTGGAATGGTTATCGTTTTGTTACAGCGAATTATGCAGTTCCAGGAAAATGATTTTTCTTGTAGATCTTTTCAGTTAATTAAAAAGATTTTTCTAGTTTATCAATTCTGATTTTTTAAGATTTCTTCTTATGTAAAATTTTCGTAATTCACTCTCTTAAGAGATTGAATTTTTCCTCTCAAGTCACTTTTTTATCGCCAATTTTATGTTCAGGTATGGCTCTTCTATGTCAATCTTTTTTTTTCAAGTGTTTTTTTACGTTATACGTGTTATTTGCAAGTATTTTTTTGCCACAGGAATGTCTTTTTCAATTAGTGCCAAGCCATCGGCAAGGGCTATGCAGTCCTTATTCACACCCTTTAATGTTGCTCCAATCTGTTGACATTGTGCACCTTCATTTCCCCATTCTTTCACATAATTTCATGGAAGAAGATGAAAAGTAAAGTTGGAAATACCGTCCCTTTACCGTATTTCCGTGTCTTCTTCAAAAATATATATTTGTTCTTTAATAATTTGAATTTACGGTTTTGTTTCTGGGTTTTGTTAGGATGTTTCTATTTTTTATGTAGTGCCAATTCTACAAATGTTTTGGAGAGATATTGTCATGATATCGCATATTTATGCTACAGCTTAATAATTATATGTGCAATTGAATGTCTCATTAGCAATTCTTTTNCTGTCTCTTATACACATCTAGATGTGTATAAGAGACAGGCTCTACACCATGCAGTAACACATCAGAATAAGGAAGCCATTCAGTTGCTGATTGACAGAGGCGCTGATATGGCACTGAAGGACGAATATGGATATACTGCATTTGACGTCGCCGTTAAATGGAAATCTGAAGAGATAGTAGAAATGTTACTACAACGTATGGTAAGTGACAAAGAAAGAAAATATAGAAACCTTAACTCGGAGAGCTTTAATTATGTATGAACTGGCAAATAATTGAATTTTATGTCACTTATAGATAGAGCATACGTTAACACAATCCCATTATACACCAAGCTTTTGTTAAAGATCCGGATCTGATATTTCGTAAAAGTTGAACTTTTTCATTATATCGTATTTTAATTCATGTCTATTACATACATTATTTTGCTAATAATTCATAAAAATTCTGTTATAAAAAATTGGGTATGAGTAAAGCCAATGATTCTCTTATTCGGAAAAATAAATAATATTATTTTGATAATGATTGCTTCGGTATATAAGAGAATGAAGACCTTCTTTTCTAATAAAATGCAAGACTATGTAATAATGTAAATAGACTTGTTTCAATTGAATTAAGATGTAAGTTACATTGATTAATATAATTCCCCTCAAATCGAATGAATTCAATTATTTCTTGATTATCGCCTAAATACCTCATGTTTGTTGAAGATTCATTTGTTGATTGCTCTCTTTATCAATAGTTGAACAAAAGAAAAGACAAATAACAATCCTCTGTTCTGGGAAGATTGCACGTGAGCCGTGTGAAATTGAGGAACATACGCCGATGGCACATGAATGTATTCTTTCAACAAGGAGTAATAGGAATACATAGCAAAAAAAAAAATTTGCTCAGAATGTAAATAAACACAACATAATAATCTCAGGGTGTTTTTCTTGACTTATCCAAAGCATTCGATGTCATCGATCACGGAATTCTCCTTTCCAAATTGCATTCTTTAGGCATTCGTGGACTTCCACATCAATGGCTAACTTCGTATTTAAAAGATAGATATCAACAGTAGAAATGTCCTACACTAAAAATAAAATACTTTATCGTCGTCTTTCAGAAACAAAGCCACTTACTTGCAGAGTACCCCAAAGATCAATTCTCGTTCCCATACTCTTTTTATGTGAACGACATGTCATCATCCACATCAGTTTGCAAAATGGTTATATTTACTGATGACACTAATTTTCTATGTAAACACGCCAATGGTCAAAATGTTTTTTTCTAATCTATCGACTTGGTTCCATGTAAATCGTTTCATTGTAAACACTGACAAAACAGTGTGTATGTCATTTTACAATAGTATTACAAAATCTTTACCCCATGTTTCTCTTTCTTTAAACGGAACACAATTAAAAACTGTTACGAATACAAAATTCTTATTTCTCCATATTCATGACAATCTCATATGGAATTGTCACGTTGACAACCTTAATTCCCAATTAAGCAAATTGTGTTACCCATTCCTAATCTTAGTTAATGCAGTTAGTCCACGTATTTCCCGTTGTGTTTATTTTGCAAACGTTTACTCCCAATTACGGTACGGCGTTACCTTCTGTGGTAATTCCGGTCAGAGTATTCAAAGTTTCAGGATTCAGAAGAGAATAGTTCGGATAATTTGTAAATCTCACTCCCGAAACTCTTGTAAACCTTTATTCAAGGAATTCAGTATCTTAACACTTCCCTTCATTTCTATTTATGAAACGGTCGTGTATGTTCAGACCGAATTACTGAAGTACCTCCCTTGCTTTACACGAACAGTCTTGTTCACGAATACAATACTCGCATTAGTAATAATATTTATCACCCTAGAGTGTCAACCACTCTTTGCCAAAAAGGATCTTGTTCAGACATTTTTTGATAAATTCTCATTAAACAAGTGAGTCGAATCTTTTAAGGCAATGTACTGACTCATTTACTGAGTTAATCATCTCTGGAGAACAATCTCTTTGGCCAATTTAAGTGATTTATCTTGATTGTTGATAAGCTTGGGAAAATTTCCTTTCAAGCCATAGGTTGATTCAAATATTTTGCCTTACACATAAAAAAAATAAAAAGAGATGAATTTTTTATCATCATATGATTTACTGAGTTAATTACAAGTTCCTTCGCCAACAACATTGGAGTGTTAATGCTGTATCACGCAAGAGTTGGGCGAAGCCAAAACTTCCTCATCACGTCACTCCTAATCGACTTAGCAGAATGTCACATCGATTCATCGAATCAAATTGGCAACAGCGCTCTAGTTTAAACTTATGTAAGCCACATGTTTTCTTCTACCAGCACGCTACTCTCTTCTCTACTCTCTTCGCTACTTCTACACGAGATTCAGTTCTAGTACACGACTACTATGATTACTACTATTAATGAGAGGATAAACTTCTAATCTCGCCTCTTATCAGTTCGAACTCTTTACTGTCGGCGCCAAACCAACATATATTTTCTCTTGTTGAACCCTTCACAATAGGGATTATCACGTTCGAATACTTCGCATCGCTACCTCTATTCTCGTAGCAATGCCGACATTTTCTCGCAAGGTCGAGCCTATAATTGCACTTCAGAAGATACGTGCAACCAGAGAATTACTACTCATCAACGTCTTCTTTGTCAACACGTCACCCATCCGGATCAACTCTACAACAGCTTCAACCAACTGGTTTCTAGGATATTTCTCTCCATATCTTCATGTGAGCTCTATGAAATCAGTATTGAATTATTATTTCTCATCATATCTTAGCATGTCATTAAATCACTTTATTATTGTTAATAATTAACTTTCATCTCACTCCCTCACCCATCATCACTTTGTATTTTTCCAATCATTTTGTTCTTTTTGTGCAGGTAAGATTGAACTTGTCTGTACAGACCTTATAATTCGGGAATCGTTCTATATAATTCCCTGCCCAAGAATATAAAAGATATTATGAAATTGAATCTCTTCAAAACCGCGATTAAGAACTACCTCCTGCACTAGTGCTTCTAAACTGTAAAAGAATTTATTGGTTTTAATAAAATTTAAATCCGTCTTGTACTTTATCACGCCATTGCTGTAGTACTTTTTAAATAACTTATAACAATTTCAAAAACTATTTTCTTGCATGTTGTGTTGTCTTATGGCTCATATTAATTTAGTTTTATGTGCACTCAACTTTGGCACGGTTGTGTACATAAATTCTGTAGCATCATCCTGGCCGGTTTTGCTCCGGTTTTGCTTCGGGTAAAGAAGGATTTGTTATACAGTTTTTTTAGGCTTTGTCTAGGGGCGTGTTTTAATAATCTATAGTTCGATAATACATGTAAATTTTTTGCGTTAAATTACAAACATATTGACATTATGTATGTATTATAACTCGCAGCTAACCTTTTATCTTATCTAGGAACTTTTGCTGAATTTTTTTAATCCGCTTCTGCCTTAGGGCCCTTGATTGGAATTGATGAGATGGTCCCTTGCTTGCTAACGGAGAGTAAATAATTATCTTTTCCTCCACGTGGTCAGACGCAGTCATACATGTTTGTGTGATTGCTGCTTTTTCTCTAAACAAACTTTCAGTTTCTATTTTCGTTTCATATCGTTTCAATTGTTCTGTTGCTACGTTTTCGTTTCGTTTTTCAATTTGTTCCACTCGACGACGACTCAAACGAGAAGTCGGATCGTTGTGTTCCGAAAATGAACTAAAAACTTAGAAAGTATATCGAAAATATCCAATTAAATGGTGCCAGAGATAATTTATTTATTTATCTTAAAGTCATTTACTATTTAAAGAAAATGTTTTGTAAGAAACGTAATTCAGCCAATACATCGCGACCACTCTGACACAATGCAATTTCCGAAGGGTTTGTTCTTTATTAGACTTAAAATGACATCAATAAATACAAATAAAAAGTCGTGGGGCAAAATATCAAATGATTATCGCTTTAATATAAAATCATCACATTATATTATGATGAGTTATGTTACTGTGATGTGCCTGTTGTGCGGGAGTGAAAGATGGAATTTCCAATGTGGAGAGCCAATATATAGAGGTTTCTGAAATGTTTAACATCATCTAAAAATAAATAGAATATATCAAAAATATTGACAAGTTAAGTAGTCAGTTCTTGTAGTTCAGATCTAAACATCAAGAGAGTATTTCCCTTTTAATATCAGAAAAGATCGAATCAAAATAAATGAATAAAGAATCAAGAGATAATTTTTTTAAATTTATAAATAACGTTTTGTAATGTAATATTTGTTTTTCATATTTATACCTAAACATTCTTTATTTTCTGAACGACCCACGTATATTACAGTGTTTTCATCTACATTTTATAGCATAATATGTTCATTTCTGCTGCATTCGCATCCCGACTCTCATTATCATTCACAAAAAATTGTGCTTAAAATACAGCGTTCTGTGTCATCACAGGTTCTACATTCGAATACTTCAACTTTCTTCCTGATAAAACTGGCCACTTCTTCTTCCACGTGTAAATATATGTGTTTGAGCTCCTGAAAATATCAGTTTTATTTTTAAATGATATTCGATGTATTTGACATAATATAAAGATATAATTAAATCGTTTCACATTGGAAATTTGATTTTCTTGCATCAGTTTGGAATGGAAAACAAATAATAATTCGCAAATAAACTGATTTGTAAAATAATAATAATAGACAGAGAGGGAGAAATTTAAATGTATTTAATATGAGAAATGTTTCTTCTGGAAAAATTTAGTCCTAACATTTTTATGACACTGTTTTTTGAAAAGAAAGCGTGCATTCTTGCGTTTGAAGAATCGTTTATTATCGATCCAATATTTTTAAAAAAGTTTTTAAACTTGCAAGTAAATGTGGAAATATAATTTTTTAAATTTATCATCAGGATGTTCTTTGACATTACGATGAAATGTAAAGATTAATTCTTGAGTTTGGTCGATATGTTTATAACTTAGACCAAAAAGGATTTCTTTATGATACAGTGTTTTTAGAAACAATGAACAATTCTCAACTAAATTGAAATGAGTTACAGTATATGTTGTGTCTTAGGTGAACTGTGTAATTGATAAATGCCTTTCTCAGAAGAGAGCCAGTGCTTTACATTGTGCGGTCATCAGTCGTGACACAGCGACGGTTGCTTTGCTTCTGAAGGAATCTGCAAATGACCTTAACACGAAAGATTGCACTGGACACACTGTTTTCCATTTCGCCTTGGGTTTTAGTAATAGAAGCCATGAACATGAAATCTCTCAAATACTTCTCCAAGAACAAGTAAGCATTAACATAATATTCTTATTTATCACATTTCATCTTGGACTAATTCGTCTCTGTGCTTTACTGAAAGTGAATAACAGTCAAGCACATAATAATAATTAATTATTTATATTTTCCATTAAAGATGTAGCACTTGCGTGTCTAATGTATTTATCGCTTTTTTATGATTTAACCTAATTTGATTAAAAGATATAGAATCAGAAGAAAGATTAAACTATTACTTTCTGAATGAAACGAAAGTCATCTTAAAATCAGGTCGAAACATGCTTTAACACAACAAAAATATTTTACTTGTATTATTTGTAAAAAAAATTATTTAAGTGAATTTTATACTGTCAGCGGTTAAAAAAACAGATTTCATTAATTAATGACCACTTTTACAGTTAGAAAAAATTCCCTTATAAATACCATAATTTAATTAATACCATGTAAATTTTCCTAGATTGACAGAATATTCATTGGCCAATAATTTATGAAGTTTATCTTCCCTATATTAATACTTAATTTAATTGTATTATATTTTTATCAAATGAATTGAAGCCATTTCTATTTAATGTCATACAATCCCTCTTCTCGTAGTTGATAGATGTCGAAGCAGAAGACGAAGATGGACTGACGCCGCTGTATTATGCGTCTCGTGTCGGTTGTGTTTCCTGCGCAGAATTGATTCTGAACCGAGGAGCGAAGGTCGATGGTGGATCTACATCTCCTTTGATTGCTGCGTGTGAAAGAGACTTCACGGACATGTCAAGGTAATAATGGAGTGTTCCTCAAATTTACTTTCTTGCTTTCTTTTGTAGTTGAGTTATTAAATATTAGTCCTCTTATATCCGATATTTTTTCTGATATTTGCAATTTGAAAGAGTCATATATGTCACAATTACCGTGATTCATGTGAGAAAATATGGTAANATATATATATATATAGGTAATGATAAAACGAAGGGTCAACATATATGAATTCTATCAACAATGGCCGCAGGAGGAATATAGATTTGATGTCAAATTGGACAGCGGGGCATTCTTAAGTCAACAAAAACGAACAATCATCTTTGTCAAAAATAAATAAAGAGGATCTTTCCGTTGAAATGTTCAGACTCGCATCATTCGTTTTCTAATTAGTACTATGTCTACTTTGCAGAATTAGATTAATAATATAACAGTACATATGCAAACAAACATTTTTCCTTATAACTTCCTGAATTGTTCTAAAGTATGTTGTTTAAAAAATACCTTTTTATTTGCTACTTAAGGAAAATTTCAGATTGCTGATATTGACATAATCGAATGGCTACAGTCACGAAAAACCGTTTTGAGAAGATTTGATTGACACGGATTGATATGTAGAGACAATTTCTTTGTTAAAATGGTGAAAGGTAAATACTCTGTGGCGGCCTCGCTACGAGGAAGCGCTCTGTCGCGCCGGCAAGGGAGGGCGCGCCCCCAAACCCTTGCCTTTCACTAACGGGTCCAGAGTTGGCTTTGTTTCGCCCGCCTGAAACGCACCGCCACCAGAACCAGGCAGTTGGTTCCGAGGAGGCGTACTGGAAGCATCGACCAAGTGTAACGATCCTCTATAAGTGGTGACCCCGTTCAGTGACGCGCAGTGTGTTCGTCGTTCGTCCGCGATACCGCTNCCCGCGATCAGCCGCGTACGCGTACTACGTTGCGCCACGTCCCATCGCTCGCTTCCGCGTGACCGCCTCCTGACTAGCATCATGGAAGCACTGCAGGCTCAGGTTGAGCAGCTGCAGCAACAAAACGCTGACCTCCTGCTCCTCATGCAGCAGCAGCAACAGCCCGCGCACGAAGCGCGCCCGCTCTCACAGCCTCCAGGAAGCAACCACGTTCACCGCGTGTCGGTGAAACTTCCACCCTTCTGGAGCGACAGGCCGGCGCTATGGTTCGCGCAGGCCGAGAGCCAGTTCGAGCTCTCCGGTATATCTTCAGAGACAACGCGGTACAGTTATATCGTATCGCAGCTGGACTGCCGTTTCGCCGCGGAGGTGGAGGACATTCTCCTCAACCCGCCAGTTGCAGAACCGTACTCGCTCCTAAAAACGGAGCTCATCCGGCGCCTCTCGGCCTCCGAGCAGCAACGCGTGCGCCAACTGATCGGCGGAGAGGAGCTGGGAGACCGCAAGCCGAGCCAGTTCCTGCGCCACCTTCACAACCTCGCGGGCGCTACACAAGTCGACGACAGGTTTCTGCGCGAGCTGTGGCTCCAGCGCTTACCAACGTCAGTTCAGGCGATCCTGGCCACGCAGAGCGAACTCGCCTTGCATAAGCTCGCCGATCTCGCAGACAAGATCCTGGAGGTCGCCCCGACGCCCGTTCCGTTTGCCGTGCACGCTGCGCGCGCCCCGCCCGCCCCGCCGGCCATCACCTTAGACGCCCTTGCGCGTCGCCTCGGCGAGCTCTCGCAACAACTCGCCGCATTGCAACCGCAACGCCACCTGGGAGAGCGACCGCGCTCGCCATCTCGCTCCCGGATAGGGCGCAGGGGAGGCCCGCCCCCGAACGGCGTGTGTTGGTACCACGCGCAGTTCGGTCCAGCAGCCACCAAGTGCCGCGCGCCGTGCACGATGGCGGGAAACGCGAACGGCAGCCAGTAGTTGCGGCGACTGGTTGCCCTTGCTGCCCGACGGGAGGCAGTCGCATCTTCATCGCGGAAAAGAACAGCAAGCGCGAGTTCCTCATTGACAGCGGCTCGGACTTGTGTTGTTTCCCGCGACGCCTCCTGCCGGGCCGCCGCACGGCGACTACGTTCGAGCTTGGGGCGGCCAACGAAACCCGCATCAAAACATACGGCCCCCTGCGACTCACGCTCAACTTAGGTCTCCGCCGCGATTTCTCGTGGTGTTTCGTCATCGCTGACGTCGACGTGGCGATCATCGGGTCCGACTTCTTGGCGCACTACAACCTCGCCCCGGCCTGTCGCACGAAGCAGCTCGTCGATCTCACCACGGGCCTCTCCGTGAAGGGGACCGCCGCCACGACGACGCAGTGCAGCGCCAAGGCCATCATCGCACCCTCGCCGTTGGCGGCACTCTTCGCGGAGTTCCCGGACATCACGCGCCCGCCCGGGCTGCCCCGCGCGGCGCGACATGACACTGTCCATTTCATCCGGACGACGGACGGTCCCCCCGTGTCATGCCCGCCGCGCCGCCTCGCGCCGGAAAAACTCGCCGTCGCTAAGACGGAGTTCGACGAGATGGTGCGAGTTGGGACCGCGCTACCGTCCGACAGCCCGTGGTCGTCACCGCTGCACCTCGCCAGGAAGGGAGCCGACGCGTGGCGCCCGTGTGGGGACTACCGCGCCCTAAACGCGCGCACCGTTCCCGATCGCTTCCCGGTTTGCCACACCGGCGATTTCACGCACGACCTCGCGAGTTGCACCGTCTTCTCGACGATCGATCTGGTAAAGGCATACCACCAGATCCCCGTGCACCAAGGAGACGTGTGTAAAACAGCCATCACGACGCCTTTCGGACTCTTCGAGTTTCCGTTTATGACGTTCGGGTTACGGAACGCGGGCCAGACTTTACAGCGGTTCATTGACGAGGTGACGCGGGGACTGGACTTCTGTTTTCCGTACCTGGACGACATCCTCGTATTCTCACGGTCCGACGAGGAACACTACCAGCACCTGCGTGCGTTGTTCGAGCGCCTCGCGCAGTACGGCGTCGTGGTGAACACCGGAAAGTGCATTCTCGGAGCCACCGAAGTGACGTTCCTCGGCTACTCAGTGTCCGCCGCGGGCACGCGCCCACCCCTCGACCGCGTCGCCGCGCTCCGAGACTACGCTCGGCCGGAGACCGCGCAGGGGCTCCGTCGCTTCCTCGGAATGCTGAACTTTTATCGTTCCTTCGTGCCACGAGCGTCTGAACTCCAGGCTCCGCTGCATGACGCTCTCGCCGGAAGAAACCTAAAAGGGAAGGACCCCGTGCCCTGGACACCGGAGCTCGAGAGCGCATTCGAGATATGCAAGGAGGGCCTGTCGACGGCCACTCTCCTCGCACACCCGGTTCCCAACGCGCCATTAGGACTTTTTACCGACGCGTCGAGCGTGGTCTTGGGCGCCTGCCTGCAGCATCACGTCAACGACGCCTGGCAGCCCCTCGCATTCTACTCACGGAAGATTAGCGGTCGACAGGCCGAGTGGCCTGCCTACTACCGCGAACTACTCGCCGTGTACGAGGCAGTGCATCATTTCCGCCACATTCTGGAAGCTCAGCACTTCCGCATTTACACAGACCACAAGCCGCTTGTCCACGCTTTCTCACAACGCAGGGACAAACTCCCTCCCGTCCAGGTAAACCAACTCGCTTTCATCGCGCAGTTTACCACGGACGTGGAGCACATCCACGGCGCCGACAACGTGGTGGCCGACTGCATCTCGCGCGTAGAGGCCATCGTTCAACAACCCTCGCACCAGGACATCGCCGACGCCCAGGTGGGCGACGAGGAGATTCAGGACTACCTCAGCCCAGACTCTTCACTCCACCTACAGCGCATCGACATCCCGGGCACTTCCACCACGCTGACCTCACTCCACCCAGGGGCCCAGACTCTTCACTCCACCACCTGTGACGTGTCGACGGGCCGCCTCCGCCCCTTCTTGCCCACCCCGCTCCGCCGGCGGACGTTTCAGGCCCTTCATGGACTCAACCACCCGGGTATACGTGCAACTACCCGCCTTGTCGCGGAACGTTTCGTCTGGCCGACCTTACGCAAGGACTGCCGCGACTGGGCACGCGCATGTGAGCCCTGCCAGCGCGCAAAGGTGACGCGCCACGTCAAGGCCCCGCTAAGCACCTTCGCTACGCCGTCCGCGCGGTTCGAGCATGTCCATGTGGACATCGTCGGCCCGCTTCCCCCTTCCTCCGGATTTCGCTACCTGCTGACAGTAGTTGACAGGTTCACACGCTGGCCGGAGGCGTACCCGCTCGCGGACATCACCTCCGAGAGCGTCGTCCGGGCCTTCCTCATCGGTTGGGTGGCGAGATTTGGCGGACCGCGG
>NNCF01131860.1:1677-13190 GCA_002313205.1 Laupala kohalensis | reverse complement strand
GTGGCGGCCTCGCTACGAGGAAGCGCTCTGTCGCGCCGGCAAGGGAGGGCGCGCCCCCAAACCCTTGCCTTTCACTAACGGGACCAGAGTTGGCTTTGTTTCACCTGCCTGAAACGCACCGCCACCAGAAGTTGGTTCCGAGGAGGCGTACTGGAAGCATCGACCAAGTGTAACGATCCCCTATAACTCTTTTCAGATTACTGTGCAGTTTTTGTGCTGTTATACTATTGTCAAGTATCTTATCTAACTCGCATTTTTGAAATCTTAATTACCAAATCTCAAATACGCAAATACCACATGAATAAAAGATTGCGATCATATTTTCGACACAGTACTCAAAAACCTAAAACTTCAGTATCAAATTACAGAACAGTAAGCATAACATTTGTTTTATGTATGTTCATGAAACGCATAATAGTCATTAATGTAAGAAAAAAGTGGAGTATTACATGACAAACAACATAGGTTCCCACCGGAGTACTCCTCAGAAAGCCATATAATATCCTTATATCAGGACATCGCAGATGCGTTGGACAAGGGACAGACCATATACGCTGCCCTCACAGTTTTTTCTAAAGAGTATGATTTTTATCTCTTAATTTATTATTCAGGATATATCAAATACATAGGTGGTAGCGCGGATCCGTGAATTTCTACGTAATCCGAAGCAAAGTGTTAGGGTTTTTGGAAATATTATCGGAAGAAGAAGAAGACGTCTCATCAGGAGTTGCACAAGGCAGAGTTCTCAGACCATTACTTTTTATAGCATTTATCAACGACCTGGCTGAAAAAAAAGTTAAATTTATTAATCATGTTACGTCGAATGAAAATGGGAGACGGGACCGGGGTTCGAACCCGGGACCTTGAGCTCTGCGCGCTCATGCGCCTACCGACTGCGCCATCCCGTTCGCCACCCGGGCCCGTCTACCATTCTCATTCAACTTGTGAATACGGCGCAGTCGGTAGGCGCATGAGCGCGCAGAGCTCAAGGTCCCGGGTTCGAACCCCGGTGCCGTCTCCCATTTTCATTCCACGGAACATGATTAATCTGTTACCTGGCGGTGAGGTTCGCCGCAATCTAAGAGATTTCTATGTTAAATTTAGATTATTTGCGGATGTCGGTTTTACTTACCGAACAATAAACAAGCCGGAAGACGGAAAATTTTTGCAACGTGAGCTTGATGAAAACCACAAATACGTAACTGTATATCAAATGAAAATACATTCAGAGAAGAGTACAGCTGATGTTTCACTCGTACACGCTTAAGGAAATATTGGTCCTATGAAATCAGTACCGGAAGTAAATTCATGAAAATATTTCGGTATCATGTAAAGAACAAATTTTAGTGATCTGATCAGGTTAAAACTACGGCGCAAGAAGCTTGGAAACCTGTAAAATTTATTAAACGAATTTTAAAGAAAGGCAGTAATTAGACAAAAAGAGAGATACCACACACAACACATGTTAGACCTCTACTGGAACATGAGTACGCAGAATGTGATCCCTATAGAAAATATCAGATAAAAGAATGAGAAAAAGTCAGTAAAAAAGAGAGAAATTTCATAGAAATTGGTAATAATGCGAACATAAAAATAGAACATCTCAAAATTCGTAGAAGAAAACAAGACTGGGATGATTGTTCAGTACATTTAAAACCGAATCAGTCGTGGCTGGATACAAAAGTGCTTTTAGAAAAACCAACTAGATTAGGAATACAAGATTATTTTTTTTAATTTCGTGAAACAAAAAAAAATAGACGTAGCAAAATACTCGTATCCCAATAGACCTATGAGGGACAGGAACAATCTGCCTGAGAATGTCGTGGGAGCTCTGCCGGGCACTGAAACCTCTCTTCTATTCAAAAACGCTCTAAGAAAACGGGAGCAGACAAATTAAAACGATTAGGTAAGTTCAGAAAGAATGGATAAGTTAGTGTGGATGGGAAACTAGTGGAGAAATAGTGGGTAGTGAAGTGAAGTGAAGTGATACAATGAAAATAACTATTTTAGAAAAAGTGGGATGGGAAATGTGAAGAGAAGTGCACGAAAGGGGTAAATCGAGTGTTAGGTCATCAGTGAAATAAAATGCGCAATACGTTTTTTATCAATTATTTAGATGTTTCAGGGTAAATTGTTTTGGTATTTAATACTTTAATATTAGTTCAATCAAATAGTTTAATGATTTATTTACAACAAATTTAGATATCAGTGCTCCGTGATATGTATTTTTGATTTCCTCTTCTATTGTAATTTCTTAGAATCTTACTCCGGGAAAGATCTGCCCATTTACAGTAAATAAATATATATTTATATTATTAATTTGTGGATGTAAAAACTGGAAAGTGGAGGTATTTTCCCCACCTTACCCTCCACTACCTTACTAACCAAAAGGAAACATAAAATCCTAAACTTTTACAGAAATTTTTATGGACAAAGAAAAGTATTTAACTCACACCCTTGCTTTAAGGATTTTGATTTTCGTCATGTGATTACATAAAAAGTGCAGTATCCAATAGACATGTTACATAACGTTAGAAAATATATATAACAAACTGTATCTTCATGTTATCCAGGAAACAGCTTTTCATGTAATTTAGCTCTGTGGAAATGGTAAAGCTACTTACTTTTTTTTTAATCGTTTAAGTTAAAGAGAAACCATTTAATTCAATTTTATGTTTTAATAGGATGCTTTATTAAGTCATATTCCCATATTTCTCACTCAGAGCCTATTTATTGCGATTTTTTCTTTAAGTCGATATGCCACAGTCTCTCTCCTCAAAACACAACAATTTAAAGCGTAATCAGCCGTCTTGTGTCGTTCGTAAGAGTGACTCAAGCAGCAGCATTTGGAATTTGGAAATATTACATACAGGGTGTACTCATGTGGAAGTGTGAGTGTGGAATGTTAATAGGATACTATCATAGAGTAAAGTGATTATAGTAATCGATAACTATTGTATTTATCCTTCACATGCAGCTGTGATTGAACACTCTGCTGCTTTTTGCACATTCATATTTGTTTCATTCATCGCGCTGTAGTATGTTTATTTGATCTGAGTGTTTCCAATAATTTCTGTCTATTATTTTTTCTTTCTTTCATTTGTGCAATCTGCTTTAAGCCGAAATATCTTGTTTCGAAAGATATCGAGAAAAAGGTGAGATATTTTTGGTTTCTCTGAAATATTTATAAAGTTTACATGATTTATTCTAAATAAATTACAATTTTAACTATTGCAAATGATGTGACTACATGATTGTTTTAACATTTTAATTAACTTGTGTAAGTATATTTATCAAAAATACTTACACTACTATACAAAGTTCTCATAAAAGACATAAAAAAGCAATTCACGTTAAAACACAAAATGTTTTTTGATAAAGAATTTTTAAGGCATTTTTGGATTGGAAAACCCCTACTTCCTTACATAGAGTTCCACAAGATCCAATTTCAATCCCTGTATAATCTCTTTTTTAACTCCTTCAGGCATTAGAAATGGATCTGTGTGCTTATTATTGTGTTCTGTTATTTTTTATGTAAACTTGTCAATGCTTCATAATGTTTAACAAACATTTCGCGCAGATTTCATGCCAAATGACTCATTGTAAGCACAAATAAATAAGTAACTATGTCACTACTCATTTGTAAAGTGACATCTCTTGACATGGGAAAACTAAATCCTTATTCACGATAACCCCAAATGAAGTTGTCACATTGATAATAAAAATTCCAACAAACCCCAGGGGTTTGTGCGTTTCTGTTTCTTGTCAATGTTGTTAATATCTGCAATTCCTGCTAAATATGTTTTGCTAATACTTTTTCCTATTTCGGGGATATTTCTTTACGTTATTAACAGAAATATCAAAATACTAAAGAAAGGAATTGGAATAAAAGGTACTGAAATAACAAAATTTATTTTTATTAGATGGGGGGTTAGGATTTACATATTTTACCATTATTACTACATGTACATTACTAATAACATAAAAAGCCCATTAATGTTTCTAAGTCCCACGCTCTGTCCAGTTTCGAATCTCTTAGGTTTGCAACGCCTTTCTCCTCTTGCTTCCACTTCGAAAGAGGAAGTTTCGTTCGACCAATAGTAGGTCTATTTGAAACGGTGCCCATATTTGGAAGACTAATAGTACCGCTGGTAATTCGTAACGAGATAAAATGTTTCATTACACCGCTATTCAAGAAATATTTGGTATTTTTTATTATACACATTTTGGACTTCTATAACAAAAATATTCTGTATATTAGTCTTCTATAACAAAAATATTCTGTACTTCAATAAATTTTACAATTCTCTATATTTAATCTTCTATATTTAGTAACAAAGAAAGAAAACAAGAATCTGTTGTTGTATTTCACAATTTCATTTGAATATATTAATGATAGTGATTTCAATTTTAGTTATATTTGTTGAAATCTAAAACACTTTCTTTGTAATATTAATCTTGGATCACGATTTTATATGGAGCACGATTACAACCAGTGTTATATTGTAGATAATTGTATTATTAGAACATGTAATTTATTAGTTCCTTGAGTGGTTTAATGTGATTTATAACCCGAGAAATAAAATTTTGCGTTATTAATTCATATTTTATACAAAAGTTTTCTATATTTATTTAATTTCTTTTGACATACATGAAAAAATGAAAGAATAACAAATTATGTGAAATTACGTTAGACAATACACGTGAAGAGAGAGAGAAAGAAAGAAAGAAAGAAAGAAAGAAAGAAAGAAAGAAAGAAAGAAAGAAAGAAAGAAAGAAAGAAAGAAAGAAAGAAAGAAAGAAAGAAAGAAAGAAAGAAAGAAAGAAAGAAAGAAAGAAAGAAAGAAAGAAAGAAAGAAAGAAAGAAAGAAAGAAAGAAAGAAAGAAAGAAAGAAAGAAAGAAAGAAAGAAAGAAAGAAAGAAAGAAAGAAAGAAAGAAAGAAAGAAAGAAAGAAAGAAAGAAAGAAAGAAAGAAAGAAAGAAAGAAAGAAAGAAAGAAAGAAAGAAAGAAAGAAAGAAAGAAAGAAAGAAAGAAAGAAAGAAAGAAAGAAAGAAAGAAAGAAAGAAAGAAAGAAAGAAAGAAAGAAAGAAAGAAAGAAAGAAAGAAAGAAAGAAAGAAAGAAAGAAAGAAAGAAAGAAAGAAAGAAAGAAAGAAAGAAAGAAAGAAAGAAAGAAAGAAAGAAAGAAAGAAAGAAAGAAAGAAAGAAAGAAAGAAAGAAAGAAAGAAAGAAAGAAAGAAAGAAAGAAAGAAAGAAAGAAAGAAAGAAAGAAAGAAAGAAAGAAAGAAAGAAAGAAATAGGAAGAAAGATAAAGAAAAGAACTTATTGTATTAATATGAATTAATACATTTCAATTTGATTGGAATAAATAAAAGGGATGTCTTTTTTTATTTATTCATATCTGAAACGAGGTTTTTCATATTATGGGTCTCTGATTATTTTTTTAGGTTGCACGATTACTACCAAATTGTTATATCGTGGATAAATATATCACTAGAAGATCCTTTAGTAGTTTTATATTATTTATAATTCGAGAATTAAACTTTTGTGTTATTAGTTCATATTTGAAACAAACTTTTTCTATATTTATTTAATTCGTTTTCACATATATGAAAAACTTAAGAGAATCGCAATGTATGTGAAATTACTTTCGACAATACACATCACTTGTAGGCAATGAGATTTGATTTCTTTACTTCACTATATAAATATAAGAAATTATAGGAATATTTATACGTAATTTGTGATTCGAATTATACCAATTCAATATGATATATTGCAATTATATTCAAATTCTGTTAATAACTATATTTTATAACAGTATTACGCAAACGCTTTTTACAGAAACTCTAATATATTTTACATTGCCCATGAAGACCTTGCAAAACAACTAATCTCGAGATGTCGTTTAAATATAAAGAATGGTAAAAATTATTGAAGTCAAGAATATACAGTATATTTTTGTTATAGAAGTCCAAAATGTGTATAATAAAAAAATACAAAATATTTCTTTAATAGCGGTGTAATTAAACATTTTATTTCGTTACGAACTATCAGCGGTACTATTAGTCTTCCAAATATGGGCGCCGTTTCAAATAGACCTACGATTGGTCGAACGAAACTTCCCCTGTCGAAGGGGAAGCGTGAAGAGAGAAACGTTGCAAACCTAAGAGATTCAAAACTGGTCAGAGCGTAAGACTTAGAAAAATAAATGGGACCTTTTATGTTATCAGTAGTGTACAAGAGTATTTTCACTTTTATTAAATCGAATTATGGTTTAAATTTTTCTTCTCCATTCTGAAATTCTATTAAATATTTAAGAAAGTGAATTTCATGTACAATTTACCACACAATGGTAAATTTACTTTTTATATCCAATAACAATAAAGTTATTATTGTGTATGATTTTTATAGTTTTTAACGTATACTATTAAGCGATCAATAATTTTACATACTGGTGTTGGTACCCGGATTTTTCTTTAATTCGAACTCCAACAATCACAATGAAATTTAGAGAGTTTATGTATATTCGGAAAAATAGGTATAAACCTATCTTGTACGCGGATATGTTCATTTAGAGTTCTTTTTAAATATCACACATTACTAGTATTATGGATGCATTAAGCTCCAGTGTCTAAATATACGATACCTTATTCTAGTATTTAATATTAAGTTTGTTGCAATAATCATGAAATTTGCGAGAGAATTCAATCTTGCCCATTAAGAAGGGCAATTTCAGTTCTGAATTTTCAGTTAGCGACTTAGCGACTGTCTTTCGAAGAATTTTCCAGGGATCCTCCACAGCCTTTGAATTCTCACTTTACCCCATTCGAACCCTATGTGAATTCTGGCGATTGAGTGATTTCCGTAATTTACCTTGAATACCTCTAACATACAATTTTAATCTTTCTAACCGTGTGGTATGTAATCAATGTTGCGAGTCACTACTGGCATGTTGCTCAGTGACACGCACGACTAGTAGAAACAAATAAATGTCTCATCGGCGTTTCTTTTTGTAATGTGTGACATCATAGGGAAATGGTATATGCTACCCGAAGTGCTCCTAAAGCAAATGACTTTGGAATTTCAGAAATATTTTCTCTAATGGAGGAGTATTTATGATAGAACAGTTAAATTACCCAGATATTACAATACTAGGATACATTAATTTCGTATATACTAGTGTAATTTAATTAGAAATGTAAATCTTGAAAAAAATTGAATAGTGTGTAGATACTATCCAGATATTTATATCTCAATATTACAATTGCGTTTACTAGTAGCAGAGGGAAGTCGTTGACCACAGAAGGAGAACATTTTAAACATCACAACTCTTTAAACTGGAACATAGAAATGATAAGTTACAAATTTTTTCTTGCTTCACCTGGAAATTGAACCCGGGATGAGTATGTGATGAAGTATCACGCTTTCATCGTTGAATGTGTCATAAAATATTTATTTTTTTCAGATTCCTTCTCCACAATGGGGCTTCCGTAAATAAAAGTGATGAATATGACTGCACTGCTCTACACCATGCCGTAATCAAACAGAACGACGAAGTCGTTCAGTTGCTAATTGAGAGAGGAGCAGATACTGCACTGAAAAACGTATTTGGAGAAAATGCACTTGACATCGCCATTAATCGTAGATCAGAAAATATAGGAGAAATGTTACTACAACGTATGGTAAGTGACAAAGAAAGCAAATATAGAAACTTCAACTCTGCGAGCTTTAACTGTATATGATCTACAAAAAAATAATTTTATTTCTTTAATAGGTAGCTTTTGTTAACAGACTCCCATTATTCACAAAGCCTTTGTTAAACATCTGGATTTGATATTTCGGAAAATTTTAATTTTTTGGTTTAAATCATATTTTAATGTATGTCTATATATTTCTTTGGTAAGAATTTAAAAGAATTTTGTTATAGAAAGTTGTGTGTGAGTAATGCCAACGTTTCTCTTAATTCGAAAAATAAATAACATTGTTTTGATAGTGATTCCTTCGGTATATAACAGAAGTAGTACGTTCTTTTCTTACGAAATACAAGAATATGTAATAATATAAATAGTTTTGTTTTAATTTGATGATGAATGTTACTATACAATATAAAACATAATTCTACCCAATTCCACTGGATGTTC
Source organism: Laupala kohalensis (assembly GCA_002313205.1). Taxonomy (NCBI): domain Eukaryota; kingdom Metazoa; phylum Arthropoda; class Insecta; order Orthoptera; family Trigonidiidae; genus Laupala; species Laupala kohalensis. The sequence continues at coordinate 5,047 of NNCF01131860.1, read as the reverse complement.
AAGGTATATTATTTCTTGATTGTCGGCTAAACACCTCGTGTGTTGAGGGATTTATTTGTTGATTGCGCTCTTTATGTCGTTGAGAAAAGAATTATTAAAGTAGCAATCCTCAGTTGTCAGAAAGTTGCTCGTGAGCGGTGTAAAAAGCATCAACATAAGCAGATGGCACGTGAATCTATTCATTCAACAAGAAGTAATAGGAATACATAGCACGGAAAAAATTTATTCGCAATGAAAATAAGTAACAACATAACATTGTATCACGTCAGTAAAGTATTATGAATAATGATGTATTACAAAAATTATGCAAATATTGTAGGGCAAAAAAAGGAGTAAATATTTGAATTGAGGAACACAAAAATTTAAATATGCTGAACAAGATGTAGTAAACTGAAGATTGAATTCATTTCGAACATATCATCGAATGGGATAATACATTAATATAAGAGGATAAAGTTAACTCTAATAAACTATGTATTTTATTTTCAAATGTCGTATATATTCATTACAATTTCGTAACATGATTAAGTGATTCCCGCTTTTTCCCTAAACAAACTTTCAGTTTCTATTTTCGTTTCATATCGTTTCATTTGTTCCGTTGCTACGTTTTTGTTTCGTGTTTCAATTAGTTTCACTCGACGACGACTCAAACGAAAAGTCGGATCGTTGTGTTCTGAAAATGAACTAAAAACTAAGAAAGTATATTGAAACTATCCAATTAAATGGTGCCAGAGATTATTTATTTATTTATCTTAAAGTCATTTACTACATAAAGAAAATGTTTTGTAAGAAACGTAATTCAGCCAATACATCGCGACCACTCTGACACAATGCAATTTCCGAAGGGTTTGTTCTTTTTTAGACTTAAAATGACATCAATGAATACAAATAAAAAGTCGTGGGGCAAAATATCAAATTATTATCGCTTTAATATAATATCATCACAGTATATTATGATGAGTGAAGTTAGTGGGATGTGTCTGTTGTGCAGGAGTGAGGGATGGAATTTCCAATGTGGAGAGCCAATGAATAAAGTAACAAGAGATAATTTTTTTAAATTTGTTAATAACGTTTTGTAATGTAATATTTGTTTTTCATATTTATACCTAAACATTCTTTATTTTCTGAACGACCCACGTATATTACAGTGTTTCAATCTACATTTTATAGCATAATATGTTCATCTCTGCTGCATTCGCATAACGACTCTAATTATCATTCACAAAAAATTGTGCTTAAAATACAGCATTCTGTGTCATCACAGATTCTACATTCGAATACTTCAAGGAATGCAACTTTCTTCCTGATAAAACTGGCCACTTCTTCTTCCGCGTGTAAATATATGTGTTTGAGCTCCTGAAAATATCAGTTTTATTTTTAAATGATATTCGATGTATTTGACATAATATAAAGATATAATTAAATCGTTTCACATTGGAAATTTGATTTTCTTGCATCAGTTTGGAATGGAAAACAAATAATAATTCGCAAATAAACTGATTTGTAAAATAATAATAATAGACAGAGAGGGAGAAATTTAAATGTATTTAATATGAGAAATGTTTCTTCTGGAAAAATTTAGTCCTAACATTTTTATGACACTATGTTTTGAAAAGAAAGCGTGCATTCTTGCGTTTGAAGAATCGTTTATTATCGATCCAATATTTTTAAAAAAGTTTTTAAACTTGCAAGTAAATGTGGAAATATAATTTTTTAAATTTATCATCAGGATGTTCTTTGACATTACGATGAAATGTAAAGATTAATTCTTGAGTTTGGTCGATATGTTTATAACTTAGACCAAAAAGGATTTCTTTATGATACAGTGTTTTTAGAAACAATGAACAATTCTCAACTAAATTGAAATGAGTTACAGTATATGTTGTGTCTTAGGTGAACTGTGTAATTGATAAATGCCTTTCTCAGAAGAGAGCCAGTGCTTTACATTGTGCGGTCATCAGTCGTGACACAGCGACGGTTGCTTTGCTTCTGAAGGAATCTGCAAATGACCTTAACACGAAAGATTGCACTGGACACACTGTTTTCCATTTCGCCTTGGGTTTTAGTAATAGAAGCCATGAACATGAAATCTCTCAAATACTTCTCCAAGAACAAGTAAGCATTAACATAATATTCTTATTTATCACATTTCATCTTGGACTAATTCGTCTCTGTGCTTTACTGAAAGTGAATAACAGTCAAGCACATAATAATAATTAATTATTTATATTTTCCATTAAAGATGTAGCACTTGCGTGTCTAATGTATTTATCGCTTTTTTATGATTTAACCTAATTTGATTAAAAGATATAGAATCAGAAGAAAGATTAAACTATTACTTTCTGAATGAAACGAAAGTCATCTTAAAATCAGGTCGAAACATGCTTTAACACAACAAAAATATTTTACTTGTATTATTTGTAAAAAAAATTATTTAAGTGAATTTTATACTGTCAGCGGTTAAAAAAACAGATTTCATTAATTAATGACCACTTTTACAGTTAGAAAAAATTCCCTTATAAATACCATAATTTAATTAATACCATGTAAATTTTCCTAGATTGACAGAATATTCATTGGCCAATAATTTATGAAGTTTATCTTCCCTATATTAATACTTAATTTAATTGTATTATATTTTTATCAAATGAATTGAAGCCATTTCTATTTAATGTCATACAATCCCTCTTCTCGTAGTTGATAGATGTCGAAGCAGAAGACGAAGATGGACTGACGCCGCTGTATTATGCGTCTCGTGTCGGTTGTGTTTCCTGCGCAGAATTGATTCTGAACCGAGGAGCGAAGGTCGATGGTGGATCTACATCTCCTTTGATTGCTGCGTGTGAAAGAGACTTCACGGACATGTCAAGGTAATAATGGAGTGTTCCTCAAATTTACTTTCTTGCTTTCTTTTGTAGTTGAGTTATTAAATATTAGTCCTCTTATATCCGATATTTTTTCTGATATTTGCAATTTGAAAGAGTCATATATGTCACAATTACCGTGATTCATGTGAGAAAATATGGTAAACAAAAGAAAAACTGCTCATAGGGTATTTATCCGCATTGACGTTGTAAGTTTAAAGTAAATGTCATACCCCTTCTTATGTACCTCTTTTGGTGAATGACTTCAATATTAACATGTGGGACAAAAGTACGATATAAGTTATTTTACATCGAATGTTTCGTCATAAATAATACATTTTCGATGAGTCTCTGAAATTTTTCGTCTTTCAAAGCGTAATTCTGCAATCACACACTTGTGGAGTATGCATACCGCTTTGCTTTGTGTATGATATTTTTTTTAGTTAGCACTTTAAACTTACAACGTAAATGCGGACACACACACACATATATATATATATATATAT
>NNCF01131857.1:285685-298963 GCA_002313205.1 Laupala kohalensis | reverse complement strand
AACATCATGGCGTGATGTATTTCTTTACAACATGCATTTGAATGTGCTAATGCATGTGGGGTTTTAGTGTATATGTAGAAGGTACGTGTACAATCTATGTGAGACGTCTTTAAAAAATTCTAGCCGATAAAAGAAGTTCTTTGGCTTGCACAGTGAACGACGAATTTATGATCTGTTTTTCGCATCTGAAAAGGTGTTCCGGAACGGCGGTTTACACCGAACGACCTGCAACCAAGGGAGATTTTTTCGGGAGGAAGGGTATTTTGAGAGGTCAGACACCTTCGCAAAGCCACGGAACGGGATAGTCGTGGCAACGGAGGTAGTAGATGCCCTTCGTCGTAAAAGTCCATGCGGCAACCGTGGAGCCGTCAATCTGCACCCGGCCCTAACAGGAGTGAAAGGGTGTTGCAGACGACGTCACCTGTTCGAGAGAGGAATGGAATCATCTGAGGGCGTGGTGGTTTGAGGAGGGCATAAATACGTAAGTTTGCCACCCTGGGAAGCTTTCTATGAACGAATCCGTTTAGACGCGGAGACTATGCCAGAGCGCGTAGGAAGTGGAAAGTCCACTGATGTACTCGGGGGTTCGCTGTAGTAGGTAGTCATGATGGACAAAACTTTTGAAACCCTTCAAAGTGACCTGTTGATATATTCTTGAATTAAATTATGATATATATTCTTGAATTAAATTATGAATATAATATACATTGTTATTTTGTCTAATTTTCTGGAAGAAAAGTGTGTGTACGTCGCTACCTACGAACCACCCTCGTCTTACGAAGATTTTTGATAAAATTTTGCACATTTGGTAATCAAAATGTTACTCTAATTATCCAATTTCGAAAAAATACCCCACCACTGTAGCTCTTGATGCAATTTTGCTCACTTTACCTTCAAAATAAGACAAAATCTGTGTCTGTTATGTCATTTTACACCAAATTCATTCCTCATCCTCAACACCCAAAATATTGGCATAGGACAAGAGTGATACACAAAAAGAAGCGAAACAACTAATATTGGCATCGAATCCTTAGTTTTTAGGACAAGTAAGAAAAAAGTGACTCTCCCGATATGTTTAATTAGAATTTTAGACCCCATGTGGTTAAATCTCACCTACCATCCCTTATGCTATAAGAATGTCCTTATCCCTTATGAATGTACAAGTATTTGAATATATGAGGGTAATTTGAAACTCATATATGTTTATTCTGGAAACCAAAAAATGAATATTTTAATGGAAAATTTTGAAAGTTATGTATAATAGTTGTGCAGTAGTTATGAGAAATCCCATTCAAATAATTTCCGAAGAAAGAAAGGACACAAATAATGTACGAAAACTTACTATAAGTTCGAAATATTTTACTCATGTTTCCAAATTTTGAAGCCTAAATATGGATAGAAAGTGAGTAAAATATTTGGAAAATTGTGATTTTTTAACGATATAAGTAATTAGTTTTTCATTATAATAAAGATATAGTTGACCAATTTTCCTTTCCCAGTTTTAACATAGTTTCCATTTTTTGGTGGTTCTTCCAGTCATAGACATTGACATGATCACGTTATCAAGGTTGATAATGTTCAGTCTCAACTACAGTGACAAATTCAGTCCTGTCTTTAAAAGGTATACTTCCACCGATATGTAACTTATAATTGTGAGGCACCCAAAATGTTGTTTCTTTGTCATCTTATATCAGTTTGGTATAGCTTTATCTTGAACAAAAACACTTATTATAAAGTCATTTGATGATACTATCAAAAACAAATCATGCTATCTCAAAGTATTTTTACGAAACAGTGTTCTAGGAAAACTTCTTTTGATAGCTTTTGAATACTCTACGTCTTCGAAATGTGAAATTATACTTGACAGAAATGATTCTTTACTGGGTGTCGTATAGCTGCTTTCCTTCATTCGGTGCAAGATAAATATTGCAAATAAATAGTAATTATCAAATAAAAGAATCATAACATGGGCATTTGGAATTCTTTGTATATTTCTTCATTGTTTTGGAAATTTATTGAATGTCTCTGTTTCAAACTAACGCACCATCGAATCTGCCAGACTTCCGAAAAATATTACCCCTTTTTTTTCTTTGTTTTCGGAAAAAATATGAGTTTGATAGCAATTCAATATTATGAAAGTAAAAATTTGCATAGGAATTCTTTTTCTTAAGAATTCGTCAAAATTTAAGTGAAAGAAACTGTAATATACTTTATTCACTAGAGATCGATTCTTCGTTGAGATTTAGTCACACGTTACATAATAATTTATTCGCTTTTTCGTGTGAAATGTAGCATTAAATGGCATCGCACGAACTCTATATAGCAATGGGACTTGAATCATCTGCTAGCACACCAGACGCCAGGTATTGGAGTTACGGCGAAGGCAACCAAAGAAATTTCTGTGTTTCGCGTGATATGAAGGGAGGCACTGGCATTAGGTTTCCTAAATACTCTCTCGGGAAATGCCGGACTAATTCAGCTACTTTATCTATAAAGCTATTTATTTACAAGAAGACAAGTATAGCTTTATTTTTAAAAATTTCCGTAAAATCGTGATAAATCTTGTCAGATTACAAAGCAAACAATACTTACCTTCTTGTAGGTAAATGGTAACAGTTTCATGTCAGAATTTGATAGCTCAGCCATAAGGAATTGTGACTTAGGACCCACAACATTAACAACGGTATACATTGAGGTCATATCATTGATGGACACCGAACGATCGAGTGGCAGATGTTGACGCATCCACTCAAAAATTCGTGTTTGCTGACTGGTTGGAGACACCATAAAGTAGCTATAACAAAATTATGAGGTGGGTAATAGTAAAGATGTTGATAAATATGTGATATAAACGTATTTCTAATACTTACCAGTTCTTGGTCTGTCGCACTAGCATACAGTCATTCTCATACCCCCCTTGTTCGTTCTGCATGCCTGTGTGCACTATGCCTCCGACAGGGATGTTGATGTCATTTGAGCAAAGCTGCTGCAAGTAGTCCAATACCTCTGGGCCCTGAGACTACAATTCAATTATACATTTAGTCATAAACATTACGTAAAACTCTTGTGTCTGGAGGGCACTGACATTTAAATGTCTATGTACCCCACATCTTTTCAACATATATCATAAGCTATCCACTTACAAAAATACTTTATATAGCTTTATTCTAAACATGGTATAAGTTTGTATTGTAGTATATTAGAAGTATTAAGCCTGATCACTTAAGTATGCATTTTATTAATTGAGTATTTATACAAGATGAATGTAAATACTATTCGAACCCGATGTCAGCCTTTGTCAGGTGTCAACAAACACGTGAAACTGAATTTTGCAATGTAAAGGGTAGTTATAGAGACAAACTTTTGTCTCACTTCTCTTAAATACCATACATAATTATATTGATTGTTTACTTTAAAATAATGTATTAAGAAGTTGCAAACACTTTGTAAATGAGTATAGTTAGCTTGAAAGTATAGTCAGTTATTTACTGCTATGACTATATCCGAGTTGAATTTGAATCACTTACATACGATTTTGCAACTTGAGTCGCCGAAGAACGCAGACGTCCATTGGCAACCCTCCCGATTTACCTGAGTCCGAAGAATATTTGAAGATAAACGGTGCTGGCAGCAATTGTCGAATTAAAGAAACAAGTGATTGAGAGACGTGCAGATATGCAGCTTGTGACAGGGGAACAAGGATATATATATATATATATATATATATATATATATATATATATATATATATATATATATATGTGTGTGTGTGTGTGTGTGTGTGAGTGCGCGGGTGTGTGTGTGTTATTCGTCCATAATTTTATATTTTTTCATAAGTTATTTCTTAAATTAGAGGGTTATGAGGTTAGAGGAGAAAACAGATTATATGGAAAACCAATCGCGAAGGCTTAGTATGTTTTTTATGGGATAGAAAAGGTGGCGTTAGAAGCATGAAACTGGACGGACAGCGTGTTGAGTAGGATGCTGCGGAGGGAGCTGGAAATTGGAAAATGGGGGTAGAGGGCATATCTAGGACACTTTTCTTATTTAAAAGTATAGGAAGACCATTTTGAGAGAGGCGCGATGGTGCAGGAAGGCGTGTTCTTTATGCATATATTTTTTTCGGTGTGCCCCACACTTGGAAAATATATGTGATAACCTTCGGTCAGTGATGGTGGAAAGTTGCGTGTTTTAAAGGACGGAGATCTTGCCTTCATTGGCCGGGTCGCGAGGAAGGATTAAACCTCTACAAAAAAACCCACTCAACCTCAAGGTGTGTTACGCGCCGATGAGGTGAATGGGTGTTAAGGACAAACACTCGCTAGCGGACAACCTCTGGGGCAACTGCCGCACCTCAGTTGAGCAAGGCTTAGTAGCGTGATGCGGGGGCTCCATGTCACCGGACATTTATTTCCTACGAACTCGTGGGACAAAATGACAGATTCTTCGAAAACACTGCCTTGCGGAGTAGGCGTGCCGCAGGGTAAGTATTACGCCTCAGGATCTTCGAAGCGACCGACGGTTGACAGCCCTCCTGCTTCAAAAACAAATAAGGATAATAAGAAACAGAACATTTCACACGAAAATATTTTTATTGTTATGACACGTATAGACGGGACACTTGAAAAAGTGTCACCGTTCTATATTTACAAAGGATTGCAGGGTTTCGTTGGAACGCTGAAATCAATTAATAGGTTGCGTAATGGGTCAATGCTGTTGGAAACCAACACCAACAAGCAAGCGTTGGCACTATTAAAATGTACCTTGTTGGGAGAGTTCCCTGTGAAGTGCGAGCAAGGGGGTCTTAGGTTGCAGGGACATTATGTATATGACAACAGAAGAACTTGTTGCAAAATGGGAAGCTGACCACGTAATTCAGGTCAGTCAAATCATGAGGAAGGTAAATGCTGTTCCGGAGAAGACCAGTTTCTTCATCGTGACATTTGACTGTCCTAAACTACCAAAGGATCTGAAGGCTTGATGGCTGAACCTGTCGGTCCGTCCTTTTATTCCAAATCCTCTGCGCTGTTATAAGTGTCAGAGGTTTGGACACACGACAACATCGTGTAAGGAACGTGATACCTGTGGAAAGTGCGGAAAGGAGGCACACGAACCCGACGTCTCATGCCCAGGGCCTGCAAAGTGCATTAATTGCACAGGCAGCCACCCGGTATGAAGCAGGGAGTGTGTCGCCTTTCTCGAAGAAAAGAAAGTGCAGGAAATTAAAACCCGTAGAAGATGCGCGGAAAAAATACAGGGCGATTTCACTGACGATGTGTACGACAACATCGTGCACATGACAGTGCAAGTGCGGAAAGAAAGATATTTCAGTCGTTCCTGTCCATCTACTACAAAGAAACCAAATTGCACTAAACTTACTGCGACAACAACAGAGACAAAGCAGGGTTCTAGGTCTAAACCCTTGGACCCTGTTCAATTTTTGAATACATCAAGCACAACACCATCCAAAAAGTCGCAGAGACGTAAAAAGAACGTCTCTGTACTTTCATCCTCCGAGTCAGAATGTATATTGTCCGACGGTGACGCGGAAATACACATTCACGAACCTGACCCCGGCGGTTTCAAAAAGTAATGGCTTCCATACTTCAGTGGAACCTTAATGGCTATAGAATTCAACGTGAAGAGTTACAGCTCTTAGCGCGTCGTAATCCGATCTGTATTTGCCTTTAAGAGACGCACCTTTCACCAGAACACTCACCCTCTCAGCGAGGATACAGCAGCTTCAGATATGACGACACCACGAGAGATCGAGCAAGAGGTGGAGTTTGTTAGAAACATAATCCTCTGCTCACCTGTTCTCCTACAAACTCAACTTCAGGCTATAGCAGTCAAAATTCAGAGCGTGCCAGCCATGACCGTGTGTTCAATCTATCTTCCTCCAACACGAGATTTCTCGGAGACTTCCCTCAGGGATTTAATTCACCAGCTCCCTCGACCATTCCTCCTTCTCGAAGATTTCAAGGCCCACAGTGTACTGTAGGGCTCGTCGAGCGATTGTCCCTGGGGCCGACTGCTGAATTGTCTCTTTGAGCGGGAAGATTTATGTCTACTGAACACTGGGGAGATGACCCACTTTGCGTTTGCCACGGGGTCATGGACTGCTATAGACCTGTCAATTTGCTCTCCTGAAGTTGCTGATATCTTTCAATGGAAGATAAAAGATGATCTGTATGGAAGCGACCATCATCCTATCTTTTGTCCTTGCAGGAACGTGCGACTGTTCCCGAATGCAAGTCACGGAAATGGATTCTCAGAAAGGCAAATTGGGCACTGTACCGTTCTGTCTTCCGAGAAACGGGTAGTGTCCAAGAGAGGGTCGACCATCTGACCCAGGTGACTCATCACGCCCCTGAAGAATCCATTCCGAAAATATATTTTTCGCGAAAACCTCATGTCCCCTGGTGGAACGACGCATGTCACATGATTTCTTCGATGACACTATGGCAACTATGGCCGAACCACATCACACGTGTTTTAGTTGCTGACAAATTAAACCCGTTACTCGTAAAAAGATGTTTAACCAAGAGAAGAACGTTTTATCCCTGATTATTAAGTTCTTTTGACTGTTTCACTCAACTATTAATGTATGCGATACATTTAACCGCATTGCTATGTACTTGATCTAATATATTAACCATAATAATATTCCAGTAAAGCAGACATGTGGCTGATCCTTCCGAACATCTTCCTGGTGCTTGATGCAATAATAGTTTTCCGTTAATTTTCAAGAGAAAAACCTGTCCGGCAAGGAAGAGTTCACAAATCTTCTCAAATAACATGGCATCACTTTCCCTTTCATCACTGACTGAAGAATACATTTATCAAAAGCTTCCTACACATACAGGAAGGCGCATAAACAATACTTATCTCTTTGTGCGATGTCTGCTAGTAGTTGCTTATGAGCTCCATCCGTTCCCTCGTCGATTCAAAAACCACACTGTGTACAACTGAAATTTGAAGTCTCCTCCATATATTTGTCTATTTTTTCATAGGACTAATTATCTAATCTTCTCCCAAATGTCGGTAACTGGACTATTGGCCTTATTGACTTACAAGAATATGGATCTCTCCCTGGCTTTAAAAATAATTTTAGTTCAGCTATTTTAAATGCTAGTAGGAAATGTCCAAGTAGGAAATACAGCCATTCAGTAATCCCAAAAGACGTAACTTTATTTTCCTGTATACTGCTTTCAACATCTCACGTCAGATATTATCATATCCCGGAATCTTTCTTGAAACTAACTGATTAACTATTGATTCTTTTCATTCTCAGTAACAAGTTTTATATCATCCTTTGCAATGTCAATTTTTTGGAAGTCAATTGTGGGTCGAAGTGAGTCGTCCACGCCCTGACGGTGGGATACAGAGAAGGCTCTCAAGTATTTCTTTCCTTTTTCTTTTATTTTATCCTAATTACCTAGTTTTTCATTTTTACTGCTTTTATCTTCTTTATTGGCCTTCTCTGAGTGCTGAACGCTCACCCATGTGTTTGCCGTGCTTGGCGACCCGTATCGGAGGGAATGGGAATCCTGGTGAGTTGAGGAACTTCTGCGTGCACTCGAGATGCACTCCAATATCTCGGCCTCTTCTAGACGGGCGAACGGGGGCTAATCCACCCCAGAACAACCGGCTCGGGCAAGGTCTTCGACTGAACTCCAGGGTAAAAGAGGGCGCGCGGAGGTCGGCAGCGTACGAGCGACTGCTTAAAGAACCCCGAGTGTCCCCGCTATATCCCCGTGTCAACCCTGGCACCCCAGTGGGGTGTCCCTTTGTTGGACTCCGTGGTGTGTAGGGAACACGGTGATGAAATTTTCACTCCATGCACATGGAAACTACTGCCCCCAAAACTGTCCCCCCTTGTCACTCCCCCCATTTTTCCGTCTTCCTCTTAGAAGAGGCGATTAGTCTGCGAAACTGTGGATCTACACAGTTTCTTTTGTAAGGATAACGACCTGTCGACAAAGCCTCGCTTCCTGTTAATGACATGTGATGAAAAGGAAAAGACTTTTAAATCAATTAGTTCTGTCCGTCTTGCTAAAGTAATTGACGATAACATCGGGAAACTTCAGTCTGTCGTGCGCCAGCGGAATTGTGAAATTCTGTTGGAGGTACGTACAGACAAGCAAATCGACAATATTTTAAAATTAAAAGAAATTGCTGGTCTTAAAATCAAGACATTAACACATCCTGTCCTGAGCATGTGCCAAGACGTCGTAAATCACGAAGACTTTGCACATGAATCAGATGAAGACTTGAAAGCATTCTTTGAGCACCAAGGCTCGGTAAACGTCCACAGAGTTAACAGGAAGTTGCTGTGAGAGTTAGTCCGCATCTCCACAATGGTTCTGTCGTTTGACAAACTTTCTCTACGGGAATCCATATCCTGCGGTTTATACACCCTGCGAGTGCGACAATATGTACCGAATCCTCTGCGCTGCTTTAATTGCCAGAAATTCCGTCACACAATACACCGGTGCAAGTCACCCGGCGAAGTGTGTTTTATTTGCGAACAGCCGTCGCACGAGTCAGATTGCTCGTCGCCTCCGTACTGCGTGAAGTGTAAGGAAAGCCATCCTTCCAATTCCAATAACTGCGCAAAATACATCATGGAAAAAACACTCAAAGGATCCGCGTTATGGAAAAAATGACTTTCCCGGAGGCCAGGCGTCGGTACCTTATAAAGAATCCAGTAAATATCACCAAATCTTTCGCAACAGCAGTCACCGCACCGAAACCATCTACAGCTTCTTTTTGGCTGTCAGATGGTTTTGGAGGATATTGTAAAACCCAAGGTAAGTAATTCCAGAATTCAGGCATCATTGGATGATCCCACTGTCTTAAAAGACAAATTTTTAGGGTGCAAAATCCTTATACCCACAAAGTATAGGGAATCACCCAAACAAAACTTTGTGTATGTTTCGACCTCAACTTCAAATTCACCCAACACTCACAAAGTGAAACCCACGATGAAGGAATCTCCCCGAGGACAATCTCGGAGTCGTCCCCGGTGAAGAACTCGCTCCCCTCACCACCGAACCAGGACTTTAAATTCGGACTCCCATGTCGGATCTACCTCCTCTAGTCGTCGCCGCTCAAGGAGCAGAAATAGCGAACTTGCTATGTCCGCAAGTAATCATTCTAGCAGTGATCACGGCGACCCGCCTGGGGAGGAGACCACACCAGGGTCTCACTTTAAAGTCATCCACGGGAAAAAATCAAACATCGAAGAAAGAGATAAACTCCTGACCATGGCTCTCCTTTCCTAAAATCTGAATGGGAATCATGTCCGTTCAGATGACCTAAACTTCTTATAGTCTCGTCGTTCTCCTCAAATCGTATGTCTACAAAAACACATGTTACTACAACACTCATTTACGCTCGTCAATATACCTGTTATAGGCGGACTTAGAAAACGGCCTGTGAGCACACGGTAAAGTCGCTGTGCTCGTAGACGCTTAAGTCTATGGCGAAAAGAAGTCTTTATATCAAGCGTCTTTCAGACCGTATGTATGAGGGTGAACCTACCATACCTTACATTTACGGTTTGCAGTATCTATATCCTCCTGGGCAGTAATTTACGAAAAAAAATCTTGGCGGTCCGATGGACCAGTTGACTTCACCATTTCTTATTGTAGGGGATTTCAATGACCATAATTCAATGTATGGTACTCCACATAACTGCCCAAAGGGTGATGTCATTGAAAAACTGTTAGATAGCCGAGATATAGCGCTCCTTAATACGGGCCACTCCACCCACTTCTGTACAGATTCCCGATATTTCTCGGTGCTGGATTTAGCCATCTGCAGTTCCTCTTTCCCCACTCTTAGACTGGACAGTTCTTAACGACCTGTATGGGAGTGATCACTACCCGATTCTTATATATTTCAACGTCTTTTACTCCTCAGTTTACGCCCCTCTAAGTGGATTTTGTAAAAAAGTAGACAGATGTGTTTAAACGCAACATCAATTTTTGCGATGAGCCATTCGCCAATGTGGATGCTATGGCAACCCATTTCATCAACACGGTTTCAAAAGCCACTGATGTTGCCATCGCTCAATCATCACGTAATCCAAGACATTGCCCTGTTCCATGGTGGAATTCGGATTGCGCAAAGGCGGTCAGCGCTAGAAAGAAAGCTTTAGCGCGACTTAATAAGTATCCCACTAATAATAATATCATTGAGTTTAAAAGGTGCAGAGCCAGAGCAAAACGAACTCTTCGAGAAAGTCAGTCGTCCTCCTGGAAGACTTACATTTCATCTCTTACAAGCCGTACTTCATCATCAGTCGTATAGCAGAAAGTTCGCAAGATTCAAGGTACATGGTCCTCTTTTTCCATCTATGGCACCAATGTAAATGGACAGTTGGAAACTTCAACCGAAGAAATAGCTGACGAACTTACATTGCACTACGAAAAAGGCTGTAACTCCTCCGGTTTTTCTCCAACGTTGAAGCTCGCGCGGAAGTGTTGCTTGGATTTCTCCAGTTCCAGAGACGAGAAATATAACATTCCTTCCTCTATTACGGAGCTGACCTCTGTCCTTGCGGCTTCGAAAGATACAGCCCCCAGTCCTGATCAAATACATAATGCGATGCTAAAACATCTTCCGGAGATAGGCATAAAATTCCTTCAGAAGTTATATATCTGTATTTGGAATGAGCATACCATCTCTGCTCAATGGCGTGAGGCCAAATACGTTTCACTTCCAAAGGAGGGAAAAGATCGTTCAAATTCGTCGAATTTCCGACCGATTTCTCTGACAAGCTGCGTTTGCAAATTGTTAGAAAGAATGATAAATCGTCGCCTTGTTTGGTCTCTGGAATCGCGAAACCTTTTGACCAATATCCAGTGTGGTTTCAGAAAACAGCGGTCAACGCTAGACCACCTTGTTGCGTTGTCATCTACCATCTTATCAGCGTTTGTATTACGGAACACCTTGTGGCCATCTTTTTTGACTTTAACAAAGCTTATGACACAACCCGGAGATACGGAATTATACGCACATTGAACTCGTGGGGATTACGAGGCTGTCTTGCTCTGTTCCTGGAGAGCTACCTATCACAACGCTCTTTCCACGTTCGCCTCAGTACTTATTTATAATCCTTTGGACAACGGTGTTCCACAGGGCTCAATCTTATGCGTCACTCTTTGCCATAGCCATAAATACCATTGCGTCAGTGGTTCGAGAACCTGTACATGCGTCTCTCTTCGTTGACGACTTCGCCATCTATTGTTCGTCTAGCAGCATCTCTGTCATCGAGAGGCAATTGTAATTGGTTTCAAACCGTTTACACGAGAGAAGCTTTAGTTTTTCTCTATCCAAATCATACTGTGTGCATTTCTGTAGAATATACCATCTCCATAATGATCCAGATCTTTTTCTTGGGGGCCAACGTTTTCCTTTCGTTGACTCCGCATAATTCCTGGGTCTCACATTAAACCGGTTACCAACTTGGCGCATTCACATCCCAAAACTACAATCCCGTTCTAATTCTTCCCTTAACCTCCTTCGTTGCTCAAGCGCATCATCATGAGGTGCAGACCGCACTTGCCTTCTTCGTCTGTATAGAAGTCTCGTTCGGTCCGTATTAGATTATGGCAGTATTGTATACGCCTCCGCATCACCGCCGACACTAAAAACACTTAACAGTATCCATCATGCAGGAGTCCACATTGCAACTGGTGCTTTCCGCACTAGTCGAATAGAATGCGTACTAGTAGACGCTGGCGAAGCATCTCTTAACAAGAGACGTAATATTCTACTTGGATCTTACGGTGTGAATCTGATGAGGGTTTCAAATTACCGAACTGGGCAACACCGAAATTTATTTTATCTTATGCTGCAAGACCCTCGTTACCCCGCCCAGCGAGTATCCGTTTTAAACAACTGCTAGAGGAAAATGTCCAGTGAAATACCCACACACTTTTATACCACCTTGGTCCTTTAAAAAACCAACCATCGACATTCGGCAGTCTCAATTTTCAAAGTAAGACACTCCTGCTGCAGAGTTCCATCAGCACTTCGGAGAACTTCAAAAACCTCTATTTGGATCATATGTTCATATACACTGATAAATGAGCAATGAATAATTCCGTTGGTGCTGCTTTCCACTGCCATAGAGCCACCCGTTCTTTTCGCCTCCATTCCTTTCGCAGCGTGTACACTGTTGGAAAGTTTGCAATCCTTGAGGGGCTGAAGTTCATTCAGCTATCTCCAAAACGGCGTGTGGCTCTCTGCAGTGACTCTGTTAGCGCTCTGTGGTCAGTGTCTTCACTGTACACTTCTGACACCCTTACGCTGACCATTCAGAATCCAATAAGCCATCTAGTATCTAAAAATTTTGATATAATCATTTCTTAGGTTCCTGGGCACGTGGGTGTTATGGGTAATGAAGAAGATGATGAGGCAGCGAAGCGGGGAACACAGAGTGCAGTCCTTGACCTTTCATCAGTTCCTACGTCAGATTCAAAGGTTGCCATAATATCGTCTCTTCTTGGGATATGGCAAGCCGAATGGCAAACTCGCGCCTTCAAGCTGAGAAAGGTAAAAGACTTCGTTAAGTCGTGGTTGTCATCATCCCGTGCGAACAGACGTGAAGAAGTAATCCTTACACGCCTTCGTATTTGCCACTGCTATCTTACACATAGTCATCTCCTCTGTGATACTTGCAACACAAAACGTACCATGGAACACTTTCTTCTGGAGTGTCTCAACTATAGTACCAGCCGACGGCGACACAATCTACCCAACAGTTTGAACGTTATGCTGGGACAAAATGAACCGATTTTGATACGTCTTTTTAGATTCCTTCAGGAATGTGATCTCTGGAACAGTATCTGATCATTTTTCTTCTATTGTATGTTATTGTTCAAATCCATACACGAAACGGGGCTCCTCCCACAAGTTCTCAAGAAAGTTTGGACTTAAATCTCTTTTTCCCTTTACTTTGGATTAACATTTTTTTCTATCTAAATTTAATTTTTTTCTTTTGTTTTCGGCTTTTTTTAAATATTTGGATATACTGTAATTCAGGAGGATTTTTAGTGAGTATAATCTAGTCATTCGGCGAGTCCTACACGCGGGGAGAAACATGTTGGCTCTCCTTAGTGCGTAAAAGCTTTTTCCCTACGTGTGCATAAATTCTCTCCCTATATTTACTTTTTCTTTTTCAGTTTTTAAAATGTTTTAGGATTCTTCTGTCTATTTTACCTCGTTTAAAATTTTGTTATATATATATATATATATATATATATA
>NNCF01131857.1:248608-284720 GCA_002313205.1 Laupala kohalensis | reverse complement strand
TCTTAGAAAGAAATTCGCACATCTTCAAAAGAGACATGAAATCGGTCAGGGCGAGTTGAAACTTGCAGTGACCCATGGTACGAAAAAGTTTACAAATTTAAAGGAAGAGAAGGAACATGGGAGTCCCAGGATTTGCGCAGCGTCCAGTGTTTAGGGTGCTTGCCACCAGATGTGAAAAGAGTGGAAAGTTTTAAAGTTCGGACGACGTAAACATACCATGTCTTTGATGTTAAATACCGCCGCGTTTAAACCGCCCAGAGACGACGGTTTAAAGAAGTTCGTTGAGAATTAGAAACTTCGAAAATCCAGTATATGGGTTGGCCCTGCGCGTACTGAATCGAGTCGAATCTGAGCACTAACTGGTTATGTCGCGAAGTGGGGAGCTAGATGTTATTGAAAAAATCAGTCATGTGACTTCAAAATTTTAGATCGTAATTGGAAAAGGTAAGACGACGTGGGAGAAAACCTATTTAAGCAACAGCAAAATCAAAATCGCTCTCACATCTAGGAAGTTTCGTTCAGATAATTTTAGAGCGCTTTTCACCCGCACAGCTCAAATCTTTTAAAAAAATTTCGGTCGCGACTAGCTCTCACATTTCCTTGCAGTTTTTCGTTCGGGAGGAGACAGCTCACATCGTAAAATATTTTTCAGTGGAGACGCAGCTCAGAGCATAGAGTATATTCATACGTACGCTCTTGCTTACGTTCGGATCTTACAGCATTTCCGTTCGTGCTTCTAGTTATAAACACTTTACTGTGGTTCGCTCAAACGTTGAGTCATGTTTAAAGTCTTTCGAAGATATTCGGTGACAGCCAGTTGCTCAAGAACGTATTTTACTGAACTTTGCGTTGAAGGATGTGCTAACGCTAAACATTATGTTCTAACAACATTAGTTGGTCATCCAGCCGACCTCTTTCTTCTCTCCGATAACTCCGTTGTAGTTCGGTCGTGGTAATTCGCACGGCGAGAAATCCAGTTCGAGGAACGAACCGGTGTTTTCTGGGAAATGATGACATCACCTCTTGAGGCGACTACCCGAGCCATCGATGACCTGCTGATATGAGAAGAAATGACTAGCAGTAGTGAATGAGTGTGAGCCATTACATTATTTTAACCCATGCTCATTTTTCGTTTTGATTCCCATTTAAATTTCCTATTTTGTTACAAATATATCTTTCTTCTCTCGGCAAACCGAAGACATATCGTCCTGTATTCATTGTTTGTAATTTGTCTATAATTATTTACAGACGGCCAAATGCGGTGTCCCTCTCCGAACAATTGGCACTTGTTTTACGAAGGAAGTTCTCTAAACTACCTATTTGTCTCAAATACATCTTGTAGTGTATCAGCATTTCGCTACACATACCATGTATCAATAAACGAGGTTTTCTCATTTGTAGTCTCTGAAGCAGTAACTTTTCATACATTATTAATACTTCCTTCAATTTCCGCATTTCTGTGGCAATGTCTCCCACCATTATCAGACTCTTATCCTTCCTCTCCCTCATTTCGCATATACGAACCTTGTTTTGAAATATTATTTTTAATGAAAATATATACACGAAATTCAAACCGTAGAAAAATACAGCGTGGACTGACGGTTCTCACACCCGCGCGATATGCTGTTCTAGGGTGCGGTTGTCGGCGTTTTAGAAAGGACATTAGTTTTCAGGAAGAGCCGAACAAAATAATAAAATTTATTTCTTAAGGAGGAAGGGCCCTCGGCAGTACAAAAACTGTTTGGAGCGTGAGAAAGCGACTGGAAACGCTCTAAGACCCACGACGGAAGGCGCGGCCCACACATGCCACAGTAACGGACGTGTCCCGAACGATTGAAAAATAGTTAAGAATATTTTGCAGCATCGAGACAAGGGCGCGAGTCGAAAGCGGAAGTATAAGGGGGGCGCGGTTTCTTGAGCGGCAAAGGACGGCGAGTATCAAAGCAAGGTAGTCATTAGGGACTTCCGCATGAACTCGCAGAATTCCAAATTTTGGGTGGTCGGCAAAAATGTGGTAAACAAGCAAACGACACGACAGCTTTAGCCAATCCAGGGAAGCTTGTTGGAAATAAGACGAAGGGAAGGATTGGTTAATCGAAAATCACGTGCCACAACGGGGGGCGTGAACTTATTTCGAAATTATGCATCAAAGTGGGGATTAAAATTATAAAAAGAAGATATTTTAGGTTTTTGACAAGGAGGAGAGTTGAGCAGTGTGCAGGGAGACAGTTTTCTTAGAGAGTGGAGCAGAGTACAGAGTCCGAGATTTCGACATAGAGATTTTTACAGAGATCCAGAGATAGAGTTTGACTTAGAAATTGCGGCAGTCAAACAATTCGTATCTACTGCTGTGCGGAGGCATTGAACTTTTGGGCATGGTCCCGCTCCGAAGCGCCTCGTAGCTTCTGCCTGAGCAATACTCGATGTGTCCGGCTCGGGCGTCGTGGGCGTAAATCCTCAATCGGTGTAAGTGCCTTAATTGGGTCCTTCCACGGTTCCGGCTGACTGGAGGCAACCAGTACGGGGCGACACTTGGCGGTGCGTAGGTCCTAGGATTCCCGGACCGCGGCAGCAGCTGGTCGGGGCGGCGGAGAACTTACAAGGTGGCACTCAGGTCATGGATCCCCGAAAAGTCTGAAACAGCCACACCGTTTTCGAGACGGGCAGGCAGCCATTTCAACTAAAAAGGTAAATATTCTGACAGCCGTCAGAATAGCGGCCAAGTGGCGAACGAACTGATGATGAAAAAGATGCGTGTCATAAGAAACCAAAACTACGAAAAGACTAATTCACATGTTTAAGCCACCAGACGGTCGATAATTAAATTTACTCGATTTCTTTTATAAAATGAATATAATTTGGTTGGGACTCAAAGTGTACCAACACATGAAAAATAGAATATGAATGAATACGTGTGATTTTTGGGGAAAATGCCATGGGGATATTTATGTGTAGATCGTAAATGTAAATAGCCAGTAAATAAAACTTAATTTTATTAGGCTGTGTGATATTACTTTTCAAGTATGTGTTTTATTGAGGAAAATGGGCCGAACCCGCCCATCTAAATTTCCCTTGCACCAGCTTTCCGGTGCAAATGCTAATCGCTAAGTGGGCTAGGCATATGAGCTCCCAATACTAGCTAGCAATCAGTCATTTTAAATATGTTACAATTTTTATATACATTTTTTACTATCTCCAAAAATGTTTCTTTCATAGACCTCTCTCCAGCCTCCCCATCTGATATCTTTGCTTCGACTAGGACATTTCGTCTCTTCACTACTGTTGGAGTCTTGTGCATGAGTACGTTGTTTTTCAGTGTCGATATCACGCTGTCTCCGACGACTTGTACCGCACCGTCTGGGTACATGAACATGAGATAAGCCCTTCAACTTGTTTTTTAATATAGTCAGAATCCCATATTCCAGACTGGCAACAATAGCGAGATCTTTACAAACTGTCTCCCACCAAAGGCAAAGTGAAGGCAATTTATATCTTCTATCTAAACACCATATTTGATAGGTTTCCCTCACTCCATCCTGAAGTTGTCCGCTTGCAGTTTACGAAGTACTACCCCTCTGCTGTCCTAGGGCATTCTATACATTGATGTCCTTGGGAGTCATAAAAACATTCTTTCTCTTTACATATCCGTGCCATGTGCCATACTTTAGGCAGCGGAAGCATCAAAGAGGTTCAATTTCTTCTTGTATTCTATAACATTTCAGTTTTCCATATATCCGTCACATACGTAGCAGCCTCCAATATACTTCCCCAAGAACTTGGAAAATTCAGTTTTCGAACTTACTTATTATATTTTTTTAAATACAGTACACATGCATTTACAAAAAAGCGTCCCGTTCTTCTTGTTCCTCAAAGTTCCTTTCGCTGATGATTTAGGAACTCGTTTTCCTTCTCCCCTTTTCCCAATAAATTTTAATGCGCAGTTGGCGTAAGGCACAATTCTGAAGAACTTTGCCATGATGATTACATAATACTCCCATAATCCTTTGTTTCTCCTCCACGTTTGGAAATATAACTAGCACCTCCCCTTTCTGTTTACGTCGGGTTAAATCTATCTTCACACTTTCTTTCTTCTCTGCTAAGCATTTCCATGATTTCATATTTGAGCATCATCTTCTGTAGTTGTTCAATCAATGCCACGTAATTCTGCAGGTTCCCTAATTATCTAAAACCATTGTTACAGAATTTTAAAAGATCATGCATATTCTATCCAGGATCTACAATCTCTTCTTCTAGAATTTTCCCGTTAACTCTTCTGAATTAAATGTTGACTAAGAATTGTTCCACTTGATGCAAATTATTCTATATTATTTCCACTGATAATATTTTCTTCTTAGAATCAACTTTACCTGATTCAAAATATGTCTTAGACAAATACTCTGAAGATCTAGTTTCACTTAAGTCCCAAATTTGACTTCATTAAAAAATTCGTAATTTAAATTTGTTCAGAAAAATACTCATTCTATCCTGCTTGTATAAGAATTCGTTTCAGAATTTTCCTGTGTTAATTCTTAAAAAGGAGACAATATATAAAATTAAATGTACGCTTAAAAATTTTTGACTTAATATGCATTCACTCCTTGCTAAATTATCCTTTAATCGATTTCTACAGAGAATATATTCTATTAATTTTGATTTAAATCAAAATTTCTCGTTGAATTGCTACATTTAATGAAGTCTCAATTTGACTTTGAAACATTCACAAATTATAGTTTCACTCAGTATAGCTTAACTCGATTAAAAAATTGAGTTAAATTTCTACTAGAATATTTTCTTCCCTTTATTTAATTTTACCTAGTCTAATTCTAACTTAAACAAATTTCCATCACTGCTGACATTTATTTAAAACCCTTGTTATTGGATATTTTCGAAGTTCTTCGCTTCCATTTTACCTTCGATTAAAAGTTTGAAAGATCGGGGTTCGGCCATTTAATTACCGTGAAACATACATATATTTTCTTACTAAAAAACCGCAACTTCGATGAAATTCGTTTAATTGTTCAACGTATAAAATACATGAAATTATACCCCAAGTAACTCGTGTACATATTTCTCATTTTATTCCCCCAAAATTCACACACATTAAAAACCATAACACTTGGTATTAACTTGTCTGTCCGGGACAAACCGCATCTTAGTAGATACAACTACCAACGTTTCGGCCATCATGCTGTGGCATTCTTCAAGGCAATGTTTTACTCCTAAATAGGAGATGCTATGGATTCACCCCTTTCTCTTGTAATTGCTAACATCTTCATGGGAGCGTTCGAAAATGAGGTTATCGAGTATTCTTTATTAAAACCTAGAGTCTAGTTGCGATACGTAGATGACACTTTCGTCGTGTTGCAACATGGATGTGAAAACCTCGACAGATTCTTGGAGTACATCAACCAAGAACATACTAACATCAAGTTTACGATGGAGATTGAATCAGATGGACAGTTACCGTTCTTAGATATGCCCGTAAAACTGAAGGATGATGACTCTCTTGCACCTAGCGTGTACCGCAAGACAACTCACATCAACCGTTACTTGAATGCTGAGACACACCATCATCCACCAATCAAACGTGGTGTGTTAAAAACATTAGTCACCCGAGCAAGGAAAGTGTATGACAAAAAGAGTTTAGATCAGGAATTGAAACTTTTGCGTGATACTTTCCGCAATAATGGCTACAACAATAAAGCCATAAACAATGCCCTTAAACCCATCCATAATGTTCGTACAGCCAAAGTAGAAAACTGAATCCTCCAAAACCGCCTTACTCCCATATGTTGAAGGAGTAACTGACAAGGTTGGTAAAATTCTAAATACACATGACATACGACCTTTCTACAGCGCACCTGAGAAGTTGGGTAAATCACTTGTCAAAGTTAAAGACAAGTTACCCACTCTGACGTCGGCTGGTATTTATCCCATACCTTGTAGTTGCAGTCGCGAATATGTAGGGGAAACCGGACGAACTGTGGAATAGAGAATGAGGAAACACATTCGACATTTTAAGTACGTTTGGACAACCAAATGTCGTAGCCCTGCATGCGATCGAAGCAGGACATGACTTTAATTTTGACGGCACCCGTATTATTACCAAGGAGGATCGTTGGAGGCACAGACGAATCAAAGAAGCCATAGAGATTGCCAGAACACCGAACAATCTTAATGTTCATCATGGCTTGATTCTAAGCAGTGCCTGGAGTTGGGCACTAACTCCCCCTGGGCGTTCCACCGCGCTTGGGTGCCAAGCGCAGAGTGACCCCACACCCACCCCACCCGGTCCCGCTCCGGCCCGAGCTGATTGGCCGCCGCGCTCGGCCAATCAAGATGAAACCCCCAACCGAACCTATTTAACCGATGGGTGACTCGTTCGACCACGCAGAGTACGACAGCGACTTAGGTCTGCACGACTCTGACATCGCCCTGAAGAAGGCAACAGCATGATGGCCGAAACGTTGGTTGTTGTAACTTCTAAGACACTGTTTACCCCGGACAGACAAGATCATAATGACTCCGGCCGCGGAAGCCTACGTTTATACATAACACTTGGTTTTACTAAATGATGCTGGGTTATTAGCAGCTCCAGTCTAAATTCATTATACACATGATTACATTAGAAATATACATCATCAGCAATACTGATTGTCATCGATGATTACAGTTCATTAAACATTGACAAGTGCCACAAGGGTTTTTGGCATTGTTGTCACTTGACTCTATAGCAGATGCACTGGGTGCAGCCAGTCATGCTAATTACCTCAGATTTGGACTTGAAGCTAGACCATCAGTTGCCAAAAGATGTGGGCGTGGCGAGTTCCTTACAGATGAATAACCCCGAATACCACCAGACCATTCACCTCTCCGCCTCGCAGGTACCAATCGCCTTCGCTGCTACCCGAGCTAATTGCCCTCAGCGTAGCATCACGAGAAATCATTGAAGTTGCTTCCAGCTCAACTTGATGACGAGTTAAAGGCATTAATTAAAGTTCATTGCCATTTACTTTTCTCGAAAAAGCAAAGTCACATGATGCGAAAAACTTTATATCGGAAATCGGATGACGCATGGAATAAAATCAATCGACTTATGATCATCGACTCATCGCAAGAAAAACAAGTTCATTTGACTCAATTAATGATAAAGATAAAAAATCACTGAATAATCAATAACACCCTAAGACATGAATATTGCTCTAAGTCGGAATAAATTCTGAATAACTAATCGAAAAGTGCCTACTTGTAAAAATACCAAAAACGGGGGACGTCACTCAATGCTAAAATTGGAGAGGCATCACGTTATTATCTGTGATAGGTAAAGTTTTAAATAGGATAATCCTGAATAGAATTAGAAATTCAGTTGAAAAGCGCTTAAGAAAAGAACAGGCAGGTTTCGGGAAACAACGATCATGCACTGATCAAATAAATACACTCCACATTATCTTGGAGCAAAGCCTGGAATTTACTAGCAACATATACTTAATATTTGTCGATTTCGAGAGGGCATTTGACTCCGTTTACCGATAAAAAATATAGAGTTATATGATAAAATATGGTATACCAAAGCGCATAATTGAATTAATTAAACAAAACTATCAGGGATCTACTTGTCAAATTGTGCATGAAGGTCGATTATCTGAACCTATAGAATCTACTGCAGGAGTGCGCCAGAGATGCTTTCTTTCCCCTACCCTTTTCCTCATCATTCTGGATAGTGTAATGAGGAAGGTAACTGAAATGAAGAGAAGTATCAATTGGGGGTTATTTGATCAACTTGAGGATCTGGAATACGCCGATGACATTTGCTTGCTGGCACACGCTTTTGAGAAAATGAAGCTGAAATTACAAGATCTGGAAAAGCATGGCAAGCAAGTCATATTGAAAATAAATGAAATAAAAATTAAGTCAGAGAGAATAAATACGAAGAGTAACCAAAGCTTTCAGTTAAACGGAAAGAATATAGAGAGCGTAACATAATTTACATATCTTGGAAGTGTTGTCACGGTAAAGGGTGGAACGGAAGAAGTGCGAATAAGAATTAGAAAAGCCAACGCAGCTTTTGTAAAATTATACACCGTGTGGAAATCTCGTGAAATATGACAGAAGACCAAAATGAAAATCTTTAGGAGCAGCGTAAAAGCAATATTGTTATATAGCAGTGAAACATAGAAAGTGACCAAGAAAATATCAAACCAACTACAAACCATAAACAAGTGCCTCAGAATTTTTTTAAATATTTTCTGGTCAAATGTCATAAGAAATGAAGAACTTTGGAAAATGGCAGATGAAGAACCGCTAATTCTGACTATCAGACGGTGCAAGTGGAAATGGATCGGCCATACTCTAAGAAAAGAACAAACAGCTATTGAAAGACATGCCCTAAGTTGGAACCCCCAGTGACAACGGAAAAGAGGAAGACCTAGAACAAGCTGGAGAAGGACAGTGGAGGAAAAAGCCAGAAGAGCCGGCAAAGTGTGGAGGGAGGTCGTCAGGTTGGCGCCAAACCGGGTGAGATGGAAGAACTTCGTGGAGGCCCTATGCTCCGAACAAACGGAGTGAAAGGAAATAAGTTACGTTAATCGATGTCTCGAAAAATATGCTCTAAGTTGAAACTGACGCTCTAAGATAAGATGATCGTGTAATAGTCATCTCAATCTCCTGAATCATTAATCTAGCAATCGTCGTAAATAACAATGCTAATTTCCTCTCAATCTCCATGTCCTCTCTCAATCTATCATGTCTTCTCAATCTCTACTATCATGATCTCTAGAACGACTGTACTCCCCTCATTAAATAAGACTATCCTCACTAAACCCCCTAAAACCTAGCAAGGAGGCTCCGCCCTTCTTGACGTCATGGTTTACTTTGGGCAATAGTTTACTTTACACTCCACGTGGAGAATTTTTGGTTGGGTAATCTAGAATGACGTTTATTCGTTCTAGACGAATAGCAATAATTGTATTTCACACTCCTTTCCATTAGAGCCCTTTTCTACGCCACACCGCAGGCTCATGGCCCTCATCTTTTCGCAGGGTAATATTTAATACAAGACAGTCGCTCTTGTCTCTCTTTGTTCTTGTCAGTGACACTTCATTTCAATGCCACTGTCCCCTTGTCACTGACACTTCCTTTCCTCCTAAAACCCAAGATCTTCTTTTACGCAGATGTTTCTCTGTCCTCTCGTTACCCCTGTCAATCATTTTTCATTGCTAACCTCTGAGCTTCGTTTCTCGACAGCCAGACCTATTTGTTTACCGTTATGTCCTGCATCAATCAACATTTTTCTTAATGGACTCCTTATTCCTCACTGTTTTTTTTTCATATGACCTCACCCGTAGTTCTGGACTCTGTCTCCAAATTAACCCTAACCATTCTCTCGAATTTCTATAGTAACTTTCCATTTGCCTTTTCCAAGTACATGTCAATAACGTATCTGGTTAATCATCTCTCACATCTATTCAATTTCATTTCTTTAGCCTTCGCTCCACGCGAACTAACTGCGTAGGATGTCCAGACACTCGACTGATATTTTTATAATCCTATTCAAAAGAAACCCCTGGGTCTGTCGTCCAACGAACCAGTCTCCCACTCCACTTTCTCTTTCGTCCTACATTTGCGTCCCTTCAAAACCCTACCTACTCGGGTGCGAAATTTGTTTATGATCCTATCTTTTTAATAGTTTTCCGAATAAGCTATAATTAAAAGTAATGAATAAAATATTCATTATAAATACCCTCACCAAATTGCGAAATTTCTTAAACCTTTTTGAGTTTACCAA
Source organism: Laupala kohalensis (assembly GCA_002313205.1). NCBI lineage: Eukaryota > Metazoa > Arthropoda > Insecta > Orthoptera > Trigonidiidae > Laupala > Laupala kohalensis. The sequence continues at coordinate 274,936 of NNCF01131857.1, read as the reverse complement.
ATGGTCAAATAAATTTTGTAATAATTACACATATGCAAATTTCCAATAATGAAGTCTATGATATAGTTGTTTTGTCTAATCTCCCCTTAGTTTTCTCCTTTTCTTTCTGTCGCTGACTCTCGACTACAAATACCAATTTATTATTATGAACCTTATTAAGAACCTCGATGTTTATCAACTGACATTAATATTCCTCTAAATTATTTATTTTACTTTCTTTCAACTTTGTTTTTAATTATTGTATTTAACACGCATTCCCATATATCTTCTCTTCCAAATACCCTAAGTGATATTCAATTAACAAGAATTAGGCGAAATCAACCCCAGCCCTACTTAACATTTTAAAAATTGTAGTGTAACTTTATCCAGACGGCCTTATTTCCTCATGACACGTGGGGTATTTCAGAGTACAATATTAATTACTCTTTAAAACAATAATGGAACGCTACCCAGACGTTTTTCTGTTTGCTACGTGAGGTGCTTAAACTTATGCGACGACGATTCTACCTATATCCTCCTCAGTCGTTGATCGCAAATATTTAAACANTCTTTAAAACAATAATGGAACGCTACCCAGACGTTTTTCTGTTTGCTACGTGAGGTGCTTAAACTTATGCGACGACGATTCTACCTATATCCTCCTCAGTCGTTGATCGCAAATATTTAAACAACATCAAACAGTATCAATCAATATGTCTAAGTTACTTATCTACCTTTACTATCCCTTGAATTACAATGATCGTTCTCAATATTATGACTAAAAATTTTCTTCTTATTCCTTCCCATTTTTATATTACATCTCATTTATTTAGGACTTTCTCATCTTTTCTTGGCTTCACTACTCCTGAATTATTTATTTATTTTCCTACCCTTACTTCATTCCTTAATATTACGTTAATTGCCCATTTCATCCTTCAACCTTCACCAATATCTTCTCATAATTTCCATTTAAACAATTAACAAAATCGTTCTCACAACAAATTTATTGACGCTGCTTCCTTCCTCCTTCTAATTTCCATTTAATCATTTGCCAAAAAAATTGTTCTCACTACAGAATGATTGACGATGGTTCCTTTCCTTCTTTGATTTTTCTTGTAGATTAGGCCCCTTTTAATGACATACTTTGTTTCTCACGACCTTCACTCCTTTCCCAGTTACCTACTCTCCCGTCGCTTCCGGACCGCTACTTGAATTCCTTTGTTACCACGTGACCTCTCCAGTCGTTCGTCCCTCCATTACTGAATGACTCAACGGCCATTTATCTTGTTCCTCGTCTACTATCAGTCATACTACTACTAGTTTCATTCATTGTGAACCACGTGACCCTCGCTTAAGAGGTATTTTGTCCCAGTATTTCTTTCAATTAAAGCTTATTCCTCTTTAAAAAATTCTATGCTCGCCCATATTTAATGATTAATAAAAATTCACTATATCTCAGCAAAACGTAATTATTACCTCTTATCCTATTGTCCTAATGACCTAACATTTATTTATTTACACTGGCTAATGCGCCTCTTGTATTCATACTATTTCTTTGTTCCGACGACCACGCGGCACTCTGCCGACTCGTCTCACTCCTCTGCCTTTCCGAGATCCGACTACAATTAGTCGCGTCCCCCACACCCCCGCCTGACGCCTCATTGCCTCGTGTCTCCTACTCTCTTTCTCTTTCTGAATGTCTGTCTGTCGCTTCTCACACCCCGAGGGATCCGATGGCCAAGCGGCACCCTTCCTGCTCGCCTCGACCCACTGCTTCTACGGAAGTCGGTCACGAGGACTCGCACCCTTTGCGCCTCACTGGATCCCACGGTCGTTTGAGGCCTCCTTGCCTTGCTTCGCCTACTCCTCTCTACTTTCCTACATAATTTCGTCACCCTATTAATCTTTGGGAAATAATGTCCTGGGAAATTACCGCATTGCTAATTATGCCCTTTTAATTTTCTGGTCTGTGAAACGACTTTAGGCTTCTAAACTTATATTGCCCTTTAGTCTCTCCGTCCTCCCCACGTAACTCAGCCACATTTAGGAATTCTAGCAGTTTCGAACGGTCCTTCGTAGAGTAAAAAGAACTTGTGGTATAATTTTCGTCTCAAATTCGAAGGCCTCGGCACTCTTAGTAATATCTCCTGTCTCTCTTGAAAGTGATACGGTTTCGCTTTATCGTATTGTCGTCGTCTTCGTCCCGCCATTTCTATGTTCCTTTTTACCACTCGCAGTCGTTCCGGCCCCACTTCTCTTTCTTATTCTTCGTTCAAAATAGAAGTAAGCTCGGAAAAATCCCTCTGTGAGTTTCGCCTCTATTGGACTTCATAAGCAGACTTTCCGGTGCTCTCGTGCGGTATCTTAATTAGCCTCTCGTTGATGTGAGGTATATGGTCAATCCATGTTGTGTGATTTTCATATCACTAGGTCCTAATTAACCGTGATAGTTCCCTCATGATCCTCTCTGTGTGGTTTGATTGTGGTGAACGAATGCTTGAAAATACCGTTCCCATACCCATCTCCTCAATTCCTTCAACCCAACCCTCACTCCTAAATTAGCTTCCATTATCGCTCAAAACGAACTCGCCGACCCCACAAATTCTGCTGTAATCTCGCATACATTATAGACATGCTAGTGATGTGGGTTTGATGATAGGATAAATTTTGACGTATTTAGAAAAAAACATACACAATCACAAAAATGAACTTACTCCCTCTCCTCATTCGTGGTAAAGGCCCATATAAGTCCACGCTCAACATAATTATTTTACTTCGTGGTATGATATTTTGCATGTCACCCTGAAAAGTTCATTTTGGGTACTTAGGTTCTTGGCACAAATCGCAGCATGCAATATTTTTCCGCTCTTCTTTATTCATGTTTCTCTTGTACCCTAGTCTTGAATTATTTTGAGAACTTTGGCAGAGCCAGAATGTCCATACTTTTCATGTAAATGTATTAATAACATTTGACGTATGTCTTTCGGAATCCATAATTTATCTCCCACGCGATTCCCTCTTCTACGAGTGTACATTATCTCATTCTCAAGCACGTATTTCTCACGTGCCTTGGAACATCGATTGTACCACTCATTCCCTTCAATGATACCCCCCTCTTTAAATTCGACCATCTTCTTAATTTCTCCGTCACGTCCTTGGCATTGTCTAATTGTGTTGTCATTAATCAAAGGGATTTCCTCAATATGCACATTCAAGGCCGAGAGTCGAATAACCCGTAGTGACGAATCCCTAGGCGTGACACCCCTATTTTTGCCGACCAACCCTACATAAGCGCATAGCGCCCGAGCAGCGCCCGCTTTGGCTTCCCCTCCTTTCACTACTCCGCGAAGGCGACGGCTGCCTGTCCCCGTCACCACGTTAGACATCTGAAATACATTCATTTTTTTCAGCCTTTCCCTAGCGTCACCATTCCTACTGGGGTAATCCGGAACCACTATAGATTTTCCTGAAATGTGTTTCATATAAAAGTTAAATTGCTGAATCCACAAAACATAGCGTAATAGCCTATCGTTATTTATGTGTGCGTGCTTGAGGAAAATTAATGCTTTATGATCTATTCTAATTTTGAGGTACCTACCCATATGGTATTCTCGGTATTTTTGGAGGTCATATACTATACCTATCGTTTCCCTTAGCGTGACACTCATTTTACACTCACCACTATTGAAGGTTCGGCTAGCTACAGCAATAATCCTTTCCATCCCGGTTTCCTTATCAATCTAGAGCAACGTTGCACCGACTCCATAATCGCTAGCATCCGTTTGAAGAATGAATAGCTTTTCAAAGTCAGGATGAGATAGTGCAAATGAGCGCGCAAAAGCCGCTTTAATGTTATTAAACGTAGTATCTTCCTTCTCTCTCCATTTCCATTTTTGGTTGTTTTTTTAAAAACTGAACATCGGTCTCATTGCTACAGGGAATCCTCGGTAAAAACGGCTGTAATAAGACACGACTCCTCTGAAGCTCCTATGTTGTCTGATGTTCCTCAGCGCCGGTATCTTATTGATTTCCTGAATTGTCTCTTACGATATTTTAATCCCGGAAGTGCTCAAGGTGTATTCCAAAAATTGGACTTCCATGGTGCAGAATTTGGATTTCTCTAAATTCAGTACTACAATATTGTCCCTAAAAAATTGGAATAATTGGCTCAAAATATTTAAATAGGTCCCAAAGTCCTCAATATGAATCAAAGAGACGTCCACATATTTAGTTATATTATTTTCAAATGTTTCCCAAAATTCTACCTAAACATTTGACCAATCCTGCTCCGCTTAACTTCAACCGGAAAGGACATCTTTGGAACACATACGTAATCCCCTCGAATGAAAATGCCGTGTATTTTTCATGCTTACTTTTAATTTTCATCTGATGATACGACGATCTTAGATCCACAATAGAAAAAATGTTCCTTTAAATCTAATGAGGGCCTGATCAATTTTGATCTTTTTCCCGCTTCCCGATTAGGAATAGAACTTGCGTTAATTTACCAAACATCCAAACAAATTCTAATCTCCTTATTTTTCTTAATTACTACAACGATGGGGTTTTAAAATGGAGAATTTTGTTTTTTTATCACCCCTTCCTTAAATAATTTATATAAGTTTTCCTGCATCTGATTACGCTAAGCCACAGGAACCGCATATGCTTTCTTCTTGAACGGGGTTTCGTCTGTTACATTAATTTCGAACTCAAAGCTTTTAATGGGTTCGGAAAAGGGGTCAAATACCCGCCAAATTTCATTTTCAAAGCATTCTTTTGTTCTTCGTATAGCTCCCAACATTCCTTAATTTACATTGCCGGACTCGCTTCTTTTAAATAAATAAATAAATAAATTTATTGTCAAAAAACAGTTNCTAATTTACTCTCCGGAAGCAAGCAAGGGACCATCCCATCAATTCCGATCAAGGGCCCTAAGGCAGAGGCGGATTCAAAAAATTCAGCAAAAGTTCCTAGATAAGATAAAAAGTTAGCTGCGAGTTATAATACTAATAGAATGTCAATATGTTTGTAATTTTAAGCAAAAATTACATGCAAGTTGTTATCGAACTATAGATTATTCTGAGTATAATGCTTAAAAATCGAAAGAATTGAAATAACACTAAATTCACGATTTATTGTTACAATAGACCCGCCCCTAGACAAAGCCTAGAGAACCTGTATGATAAATCCGCCTCTACCCGAAGGAAAACCGGAGAAAAACCCGGGCCAGGATGGGGCTACAGAATTTATGTACACAAACGTGCCAATGTTGAGTACACATAAAACTAAATTAATATGAGCCATAAGACAACACAATCATGCAAGAAAATAGTTTTTGAAATTGTTATAAGTTGTTTAAAAAGTACTACAGCAATGGCGTGATAAAGCACAAGACGAATTTAACTTTTGTTAAAATCAATAAATTCTTTTACAGTGTAGAAGCACTGGTGCAGGAGGTAGTTTTTAACCGCGGATTTGAAGATATTCAATTTCATAATATCTTTTATATTCTTGGGCAGGGAATTATATAGAACGATTCCCGAATGGTATGGTCCCTTTTGGCAAAGAGTGGTTGACACTCTAGGGCGAAGAATATTACTACTATTGCGTGTATAGTGTTCGTGAACGAGACTGTTTCGTATAAAGCAAGGGTGGTGCTTCAGTAATTCGGTCTCTACAAACACGACCGTTTCATAAATATAAATGCAGGGAAGTGTTAAGATATTTAATTCCTTGAATAAAGGTTTACAAGAGTTTCGGGGGTGAGATTTACAAATTATCCGAACTATCCTCTTCTGAATTCTGAAAGTTTGAATACTCTGACCGGAATTACCCCAGAAGGTAATGCCGTAACGTAAATGGGAGTAAACGTTTGCAAAATATACGCAACGGGAAATACGTGGACTAACTGCGTTAACTAAGATTCGGAATGCGTAACACAATTTGCTTAATTGGGAATTAAGATTGTCAATGTGACAATTCCATTTGAGGTTGTCTTGAATATGGAGACCTAAGAATTTTGTATTTGTAACAGTTTTTAATTGTGTTCCGTTTAAAGAAAGAGAAACCTGGGGTAAAGATTTTGTGATACTATTGTGAAATGACATAGACACTGTTTTGTCAGTGTTTACAATGAGACGATTTGCATGGAACCAAGTCGAAAGGTTAGACAAAACTTTTTGAGCATTGGCGTGTTTACATAGTAAATTAGTGTCATCAGCAAAAAGAACCATTTTGCAATCTGATGTGGATGATGACATGTCGTTCACATACAATAAAAAGAGTATAGGGCCGAGAATTGATCCTTGGGGTACTCCGCAAGTAAGTGGCTTTGTTTCTGAAAGACAACGCTCAAGTATTTTATTTTTAGTATAGGATATTTCTACTTGTTGATATCTATCTTTTAAATAAGAAGTTAGCCATTGATGTGGAAGTCCACGAATGCCTAAAGAATGCAATTTGGTAAGGAGAATTCCGTGATCGATGACATCGAATGCTTTAGATAAGTCAAGAAAAACACCCTGAGGATTTTCTCCACACTCTAGAGATGTGGTAACATCGTTTAAGAAGGAAAATATGGCGCTTGTAGTGAAAAAAGAATTTCCTAAAACCGTGTTGATTGTCAGACGAATGTTATATTTTGATAAAAAATCTAGAAGACGCTTATAGAACAATTTTTCTAGGATTTTTGAGAAAGTGGGTAGTAGAGATATTGGTCGGTAATTTCCAATATTAAGTTTGTTTCCTTTCTTGTGTAAAGGTTTCACTTTAGCTCTCTTAAATATATTGGGAAACACCCCTTCCGATAAAGAACTATTAAAAATATTTACGAGTGGATTTAATATAGCGTGGGACGAAGATTTAACAATAAACTCAGGTATATCATCTATGCCTCGTGAAAATTTGTTTTTTAAGGAGCTGATGATTCCCATGACTTCACTGGCGTTAGTTTCGGAAGTGAACATAGAATTGGGTATGTGGGTGGTAATAATTGGAGGACATTGATTTGGATATATTGAGTTCGTTATTTTACCAACTTCTGAGAAGTGAGAATTAAACAAACTTGCGATGTCCTGAGGATTTGACACGATCTTGCCATCGTTTAGTAAAGAAACATTTTCTTCGCGATTTTCAGAAGTTGACGTGTAATTGTTAACAATATTCCACATGGCTTTCATCCGGTTGTTCGATTTTAGTATATGCCTGTCGTTTTCCATAACTTTAGCTGCATAGACTACTTTTCGGAGAATAGTCTTATATTTACGAAAATAATTATGGAATTCGAGTGGTTGGTTATAGCGTTTTGAAAGATTCTATACCCAAATTATTAATTGATTTTTATAACATCTTTGTTATCCCAAACTAAGTTAATGACATAGCCCTTAGAACTAACCACATTTTCTCTCAAATTTATGGCCATTATATTTCAAAAATAAAGTCACATCCACATATATTGGGATTTACCAAATTTTTAACCAATAAGCACTCTAATTCATACAGCTTATCACCTATTTTAATCTCTAATAATACTTGCTAATTAACAATGACTGATTTTCCCCTCGTTGCCGTAACAATATTTATTCTGTTAACAGGCAATACTGGAATATGAGGAATCACTTCTAGTAATTTTTGGAAAATTTCTGCATTAATCGCGCTGACTTCAGCACCTGTATCAATTAATACCTCATATTCCATTCCCGTACAACTTCCTCTAATGACTGGGCACGTTCTTATTTATTTATTTATTCCTTTTTTCTCTCCCCCTTCTAATAGCTCATTCTCTAATATTATCGTGGTAACCATGGACTTAGCCGATCCGCCCCTGCCGCGCATGCCCTTTAGTTTCCCTGGCGTTGCGGTAGGCGTATGTTCCCCTCGTTCCTTTGTCGGTACTCGGCGCCTTTCTGCTCGAAGATGCGGAGCCGTTGCCCTGGTCCTCTATGGTTCTCGGGCATCCATTGCGGTACCCCCATCCCATTCTCTTCGGTCGTTGGCCCCAATTCTCGGCGGGTAACTTCCCCTCTCTGGCCCACATTCGCCCCCGTTCGTCCTTGGCCTCAACTCAATCTTTCCACCGTGGCGTCAAAAATTCCAAGTTTTAGTATCATGCCCTCTAGAGACTCTAAATTGGCAGTGGCTAGCAGGTCACCGATGCGCGGGGACGATCTTAATATATTCTCGCTCTGTCCTGTTCGACCCCCTCGACTCTAGTCCGCCATTGCTTCCTCTACAAATCCCTATAATGATCTGTTTATTCTGGGATTAAATTTCCTATTCATTAATTGAATTTCATTTTCCACCCTTTCTTGTGTGGACCAGTACCTCTCAATTCATTTCTCTTGAAAATTACTGAAATTACTAATTTCATCCCCACAAGTTTCGAACCAATTCGCAGCTCTAACCCTCAATGATTGCATTATTACGTTTATTTTATTCATCTCTGTCAGGGGATGAAGATCAAAATATGCTTTTAGGAGTTCGAGGTCGTGGATGCATCTTATTCGTCCCATCAAATTTAATTTCCGCGCCTAACGGAGTTACTACCGATTGTACAATAACTGGCCTATTGTTCAATGCATTATTTTCCTGTAATTTTGGTAATTGTTCATTTAGTTCCTTCAGAGTGTTGTCTTTCATCTCCATCCGATCAATGTTCCCCTTTTCTACCTCATATATTCTGACCAGAACAACATATATTTTCTGTTCTGTTTTCAACCTTTTGTTTTTGTTCGTTTTTTTAAATCCGTACCTCTTCTTTAACTAACTGAACTTGTTCTTCCAATGAACTTGTTTTCTTATTAAATATTTCATTTTGATCATTTATGTTTTTTGAAATTTCCTTGGATAAAAAAAATATCCGTTTTACGATTCACGACTTCTGATATTTCTGATCTTATGTCGTCCGCTAGTTTTACATTCGATTCTTCGGCACATTGCTTTACCTCCGAAATCGTATCCATAGCATGCTCGTATATTTCGTCAAGTTGGCTGGTTAACAACTTAATATTTTCCTTCCCCTGACATTTAATCTGCTCAAACTTAGTCTCCATCTTTAATTCTAAATCATCGACTCTTACAAAATGTTGATTAATTTTAACATCAACATTTTCAAATTTAGCATCAAAAGTTTCAAATATAGCGTCCACTTTAATCTCTCGTGCTTTCCCCTCTGATTTTAGATCTAGAAATTAGGTCATCAATTGCTGCATCATCGCCATAGCCCAGTCTGGCATCGATTCTTGTTCTTTTACTTCCACGTCCGCGTCATCCTTACTTTAAAAAATCCAAATTGATTCATCTCAATCCCCCTCATCATCAAGTCTGGCAAAAACTTCGAGACCCCAACCACTTCCGATCCATCAGACTCCTCTCCTAACCTGGCAAATCTTTCGAACGTCTCATCCTTCAGCGACTCTCCCCTTCCTTGAGACTAACAACCTCCTTCCCCCTTGCAGTTAAGTTTCTTTAAGGATCGCTCCACCTCCCTCCAAACCCTCCATCTTGTTCAACACCTCTCTATCCCTCTCTCACTGCACCCCAGTTTCTGCCATTCTCTTCGACTTTATCTACGCTTTTGACACGGTGCTCCTAGACGTCTTACTCAGAAAATCCATCTCTCTTGTCCCTCCTACTTGTCATGACCTCCTCAAGAGCTACCTCATCGACCGCACCTTCAGCCAACTCCGTTAAATCGGTGCATGAGTCCCACAAGGAACTGTCCTAGCACCCACACTGTTTTCCCTTTTCTCAAACATCCCACACCTCCCTTCACTACCCGTTTCGTCTACACTGATGACGGGGCTTTCTCAGCAAATGCCAAAACCCTCCAAGAAGTCATTACCAGACTTCAGAAAGCAACGAACGACCTACTCCAGTGGAGTGAACTCAATGAACTACATCAATGAAGACAAATGTCAATGCTTCATTTTCGCTAGAAACTGAAGAAAAAAACTTCATCAAAAATGCTCATAATATTACGTGGCAAATACGTATGCGGCAAAACACTTGAATGGAAATTACTTGTGGATTACCTTAGAGTAACGTTTGATAGAAGACTCGCCTGGAATGCTCACGTAGAGGACCTGCGCAAACGACTCCTGAGCAGAGCGGTCAGCCTCCACCCTATCCTAAACAACCGACAGGTCACCCTGAGTGCATAGATGAAATTATACAAAATCTCCGTTAAACCACCATGGCGCACCAAAAATACATTTGGCAGGTAACCTCTGTACCACACATTCAGTATATTCTCCAACATCTAGCCACCTCCGAAATTAAATCAGAAAATGCTTCACGCAACATATTCTATCACTGCCGTCATCGTGTTCTTCACCCACGACCCACTGGTAGCTTTCGTTTCCCCTCATTGCCATAACCGGTACTCAACTGTCCAAGTGTAGGTCACCGTTAAGCGGCGAACATCTCTTGGAACACGCAACCAGCAGACAAGAGCAAGTAATCCTCACACATAAGTCCAAATGTTAGATGAGCACCGCAAGGTGCAGCCTTCTACAGAAGACTAATAAAACCACGAACGACGACTCAATGTCAGATATTAAGAAATTGGTTAGTAATATATCTATAAATGTTGTTGTTATAAATATATAGATGTAGGTTCATTGTCAGATTTTTTTAAATGTCAAGTGGGATGCATAATTATTTAGTTCTTCATTTTTATAATGTAAAATAAATCCAAAAATTATTATGTAACTTGTGTATCAAATTAACATTTCAATACTCAAATAATAAAATTAAGATATATTCTGAAACCTCATAAATATTTTGTTTTAGGAGCTAAGTGTCTTTTCGTTTTTACAAAACGCAAATAAATAACCTCCAATTTCATTTGTTGTTTTATGGTACATTTTACCTACAAAATTGTAGTACAATTAAATACTGAATTGATGGATTTATTCATGATACACGGATTTATGACATTGCTCTCGCCGCGAATAGTTTGTTCAGAGTAAGGATACGGCTATACTAATTTTTTGACTGGTTCAAACTGTAAGTTCAATCTAATTGTTTAATCGATGATTGCATTTTCCCTATTTTTAATTTTTTATCAAATGGAGAGTATTTACTTCATAATATTCTCGCCTACTATCAAATTCATATTTAAATATTTTGAACAACCTTGTAAGTTTTTATTAACTCTCGCGACGTTTCGACATATACTTACCGTTATCAATCACCCGATGATGACAAAAAGCAGCTGTCGAAACATTACGAGAGTGAATTAAAAAAAGTCCACTATGAAGGATGTTCAAAATATTTAAACAGTATTTACTTGAAATTATGCATTTCATCGATAAGTTTGCTGAAACAGGATGGCTTAAACCTAAAAATCGTTGAAAGAACTGTAAAATCCTTTCTTAAACACTTGCAAAATATTATTTCTCTTTGTTTAGATACTACTAAAATGTATTACAGGTAATGTCTATATTATTTTTCAATGATGTCGTTGTAATCACAACGATTTATTACATTTTGAATAAACGTTAACGTCTTGTACTTTTTATGTGCAGTTCCGAAGAAATAAATATATTTTCAATAGTAAAACATAGAATTTAGATCTGCTGCTTCTTAAAATTCTGAACCGGATACACACAAAGGTGAATAATACAAGTAACGATATACAGATATATACAATTTCATTCCTTTTATTTATACACACATCTAATGAGGACCATAATACTGACTATAAGAGTTTTGCTAAATACAGGCATTGTCCATAAAATATTGTAACACTTGATAAATTTAAGAGATAAAAATGATAGACGAATATAATTCTACTAGGATGAACGATTAAGTTGAAAGCCCCTGGATGTACGGAAAAAAGACAGATTGAGCTCCTGGATTACAGAAGCACATACGTAGCTAGAGAAGCTGTCTCTGTACCTACTCCAAGCACTTCCAGGTATCGGCATTGAATGGACTTTCTGAAAATGAACTTTCTCGAGAATACGAGATTTAAAAATACTTAATATTGATATATTTGAATTAAATTGAAACATTTGTAGGTGTAGCGGAAATGAAATTGTGTAAACGGAAACAGTGCGTTCTTCTCAATTTCAAAAGTAACTTACGCTGATCTGGATCTTGGAGAAAGAAGACATATCAATAATGCCCACACTTTCCCGGCAGGCAATGAACTCTTCTTCCATGAAGTCAAAAAACTTAGGCTTGTAGAAAGTTCCTGAAGGCATTATGGGCAGTGGGTCACCAGCTGTAATTGATAAAATGAGTTATTTTTGACACTCTTGAAAATATAACGTCCCTTGAGAGTCACGTAACTGTTTGTTTAGGGCATCAAATAACTAATTATTATTTGTTCCATTTATGAAACGGTAGTGTTTTTAGACAGAATTTCTGAAGTACCATCCTTGTTGAACAGTTTATGAAGGAATGTAAAAAAAGAAATTCTCTCAGAGTTTTAATCACTCTGTGTCGAAGGAAACAATTTTGCAACTACCAGAATATTTGTTCGTAGTAGCATTTATGTCACTACGTCGTACACAATTGACGTACAAAACGACATAAAATAATATAATTTTCCATATCTGGATCTTTTTGGGTTGAAATGATGTTTGCACGTCTTATCCATGACTATAAAAGAGAAGGATAATCCTAAATTTCCACAGTTACATTGAACAGTGTACCGCTGCAATAAACAGTATTTGCAGCTTATTAGTTGCCGGAGATAGGTGGGTAGAAATAGGTCTAAAAGAATCACTTTTCAATTCTTAAACCCATGGGATAGGATCCATCTCATTACTAAGCCTCTACTGTACCTTCTGGAGAAAGTAAGATGCATATTATTGAAGCACGAGATTATCTCCTTTATATTACAGCGTTTTATTACATTTTCACATTTATATTGCAGGTAGATTCGTGGACGCTAAGTGAGGGATTTTGTTGAGGGAGAAGAGATGGGAATTTCAAGGAGGCAACTCCCCCACCCCCTCCGGGCAATGGAGAACTTGAGGAGTTGTGCGCATAGTTCATCAATATCACGTAACGTCTTCCTTCGGATATAATACGTTGAAAAAAACATCTTTGTTCCTTGCTTGTTAATTACCTTCACCCACGTAATATTAAATACACCCACAACCTATGGTAGTACGTTTTCATCAACTTGAATTACATTGTTCGGTTTCTTCTTCCCTTATCCAAAGTATGCAAATGTTTTGTTGCCCCCGCATGCGCAGATAAAAACGGTTCCTTGGTTGTGTCACGAATTTAATAATAATAATAATAAACTTTTTTGTGGTTAGGCTCAAGACATCAGGCCTGCTCTTCCGTCTTACCATCGTCAAATAAATACATGATAATAATACATAAATAAATAAAAATACATAAATAAATTACAAAACATACATTAATGTATTCATAAACATATACATAAATTATACCACGAAAAAGGAGGACTATCAAATTACTCTACTCTGGATATCAAATTAGGGAGCATCCCGGTATTAACCTTAAACAATTGAGGAAAACTCAGAAAAAAACTCAGTTAGGATGACGGCTGGAGACCAACAACATGAGTGATACGTAATAATTAAATAAAATGCAAAATACATCGTTTACAAGATAATATGACAACATTGCGAAGAATATTACATTACATTTTAAATTACAAGATTAAAACTCACAAATTTATGACTTTAAATCTTCATAATATGATCATCATAAATTATCAAATATCATTTTCATAAATTACCGCAATAACATTCAACATATTTAAATTTATTGTAGTACAGTAATAATAATAACAAACATAACTTTTATATTTATATTAAATTGCAATTTAATATTAGGACTAACCAAATACATTATGTTGTATAATAAATACCTAATGAATTTTAGTCCATATTATAAGTCCATTAAATTATAAGATAAAATTATTATTAATAGAAATTCCAAATAACGTATAACACATGACAAAGAAAAATATACTTTCTATAATTTAAAAAAATGACAATAAATTATACCTATTTTTTTGCATTTCTATCTTAATCGCTGTCTGGACAATCCAGCTAGTTTTAAAAAGATTCCGGGAGACGTATATTAAGAACCTGTTTCTTAAAAGAGAGAATTGAAGAACTATTCCTGACAATAATAAGGAGAAAATTCCACATCCTAGTTTCTCCTGCAGTAAAAGAGTTATTGTTAAAGTCTTGCTTAGGTTTGGGTATAAAATAACGTTTGACTTCTGAAAGTGAAAAGAGTTTAAAAATTTTAAACGCTCAAAGAAGTATGAAGGACAGTTTGTACATAGTAGTTGGTATAGTAATGCAAGACTGTGTAATGGTAAAATCTTATTCGAGTGTTAGAAGTCCGAAATGTGGTCAAATTTTCTTAAGTTGAAAATGTGTCGAATACAAGAATTCTGAATGAGCTGAAGTTTGTTAGCGAGACTAGTACTCATATCCGTGAAAAGGACGTCACAGTAGTCAAGTAGTATTTCGACGTTTTGGGAATATTTCAAAAATTGCAGTTCAATCGAGCTGGAATGCAATACATATATATTACGTTCACGAGAAGCTCGAGTTATAGGCACGACTAATAAATCCGCATTGGTTGACAAGTACCTCTGAAGAGTGAATGGAATATTTTAATAGGGTACTTACGATATTGGTGTCAGTATTACCCCTTTTCTGCAGAAATATGATGTCAGCCTTTTTTAAGCAACCAGTTAACATTTCAATTAATTATCAATTCCACTCATAGTTATTACATATTTTGGGACATACATGGACACAATTAGGAAGTAAGGACATATTAATGCGAGGATTCGAGTTGTCGATCAAAACTGTAGGGAGATAGGAAAACATAGATGCGTGGAAATAATTTTGAGAAATATGAGCAAGAGAGTGGCTTAATTCCACAAATTATTTACAGTGAACGCACCAATGATATTGAGGTATCATCATTAATAGATGTGACTCTCATTAACCGGTGGCGTTACCATAGCAGTCAAGATTGGAGGATGGTCAGTGACGTAGAGAGCGACCAATTAAAAATCCTAATAACGGTGACGCGACTGGAGATGGAAATTACGGTAGAGCATGATAGGGAGAGACGGATCAACTGCGATAAATTTGAAATACAAGAGTATCTACCAAGGTGTTGAAGAACTGTCATACTTCAACATTTCACAATCATACATGAACATTATAACCCCCAGTAAATACTCAGACGCCATGACGTATTTACATCCAAGACAAACGAATGTTTATAAAAGAAGCTCTACATCCAAGGCCAACACATGTGACCAGGCCACATAAACATTGGTGCATAAACGCTCCATGAATTCGGAGAGCGCATACGACCCAGAGAGCGCACACGACCATGTGCGCGTGTCTAAATCCAGCGTATTGCGAATGTGATTAAGAGAGCTTCAGAAATAGAACCCTGTTAAGAGAGTTCTAGAAGAACAAATGATGCTCTCAACAACCGTCACCATAGAGAGATACGCTGTTCATTTTAACGTCACAATGCCAATCTCAGCTCAACTAGCGACGGAGTAACATTACGTCTCCGCTTTCAACGCGTCCAAGCGACTTCAGTCTCAGTGCAGTTCGCGTACGAGCACCCCTCTCTGCTCACACGCGTAATGAGCAATCTACAGTGAATCGCAAGCTCCTGTGATGTTTTCCGTCTGCGACTTAGTGATCACGTCAAGATTTTACTGCTATCACCAAACCCGTGAGTTACGACAGAGAACGATTTAAAACTCTCTCTTCCAGGAACATATCTGACAAATTATTCGCTGCCTTACTGCTGTGGGGAACATTACTTTTCGCTTTGCTCTATACAACGAACGTAAATACTACTAGCATTTTCATTATTCAGCTTCGTACTTCTATGTTATATGTATACTTCAGCTAAACAAGCAATCAGTTCCCAACTAAATGTTTAACGAGAATAAAGACTTTCATATTTCCTGAAACTCCTTTGTATATTTATTTGGAAAGGAGATTTTCTCGCCCCCCCCCCACAAAGGAAAATGGATTTGAAACAATACCAAGGAAACGATGCCGGCAAAGAGAAAACATGGAAATGACAGCAGAGAAAGAACTATTTAAGAAATTGGAGTTATTAACCTATAGTAAGGAGTGTCGAATGTGCGAGAAAACTCAACGTAAAAGGGACATTCGGTAGGTATAAAATGATGTGAATTAAAAAAACTCAGGCAACTGTGGCGCATTGAAAAAAGGAGGGAGAATAAAACAAGGGAAATGCAGAATTACGAGGAAAAGTGGAGGAAGTATAAAATAACAATGAGGGCGAAGGATCAGAGTTGGCAAGTTTGTTGAGCGGACACTAAAGGAAAGCACGTGAGATTGTCATATAAAATTAATGCCGATAAATGAAAGCGGAAATAAGTCTGAAAGGTAAACTTAGCTTAACTGCCTTGGTTGCGAGGAAGTCACTATAAAAGTCCTCCAAACCACAGGGTTGTTGCAACACCGAGCCCGGACCAAACCCTACCACGAAATAGTTCGTTCCAAGTCTGTAACAAGTTCGTTTCAAGCACGTTTTGCTAAGAAAATGGACTTGAAACTTGCTTTTACTCCATTTTTCCACGTTTTGAAACAGTTTGCTTCTACTTTCCCAAATGGTATCGGAACACGGTTTACACGTAGTTGGTACGCGTTTTAGTGCGTTAATAATCAGCTTTGTTCCATGCCCAAAACATGCTATTTCGTAGAGAGACGATTGAAATATTCCTATGATACACTTTACATTGTCTGTTTCACGCTTCGAAACGCGCTTGCCACATACTTTTCCTGGTGCCATCGAAACGAATTTTGGGGAC
This sequence comes from Laupala kohalensis, assembly GCA_002313205.1. Taxonomy (NCBI): domain Eukaryota; kingdom Metazoa; phylum Arthropoda; class Insecta; order Orthoptera; family Trigonidiidae; genus Laupala; species Laupala kohalensis. Next base: position 258,129 of record NNCF01131857.1, on the reverse strand, counting down.
AGAGTAGTGCGTTTCAGAACATACTTAAATACACGTTTGTCACATGCTATCCTGATGCGATGGAAACAGACCTTATGTGGTATGCGTTACCACTAGATTGTATTTGCCGCCGTCGTAGCAACTATCGGGACAGCTCGGGCCGCCCCGGCCGACGTCGTGCCGGGCGCGCTCAAGCGGAGGAGGAGCCCCTCCTTCCCCACCAGACGGCCGGCGCAGGAACTCGCCGCCCACTACCACCGCCACCGCCGCCTCCACCGACGGGGCACCGCCACCACCGCCTCCAGGGTGACAATATATATGGGCGGCGGAATGGCACTACATTGAAGAGTAAAGCGGAGCGAGCAGAGAGAGTTACAAGCCACGACGATCTACAAGCCTTATCAACGACAACAACGCAGCTATCGACTTTGGATTACTCTCACGGAACACCGGAATATTGGACTGCTAGAACTCTTGGATAACGACACTGCTAGGCTTTTGGTATTTTCTGTAGTCCGCTTGGCCCGGACATAATTGTTCGCTGTAACAATTACGGCAATAAAACCCGTTGTTGAGTTTTACCTTGTTCTTGTTGATTCGTTCCCTGACAGAACACAACACCTTAGGGACATAATAGTGTGTTTTAGACATGTTTCGAAAGACGCTTGTCACATGCTTTCCTGGCCCCCGCTGAAACAGACTTAGAGGGCAGAATAGTGCATTTCAGACCATACTGGTGCGTTAGAAACGGACTTTGGGAGCAGAATAGTGCATTTCAGACCATGTTTTTAAGCACGGTTAATGATTAAATAAATATGTGATTAAGGTTTCATTATCAAACAAATGAAGTTTTTCCTGAAAACAAACAAACCATAACACAATTTAATTAATATTATTGATTGAACCTATATAATAATGATAGAAAACTGACAGCCTCCATATGATCAACAAAGATACACTGGTTAAATTAGGAAATTTCCTAGGTGCATAAAAAGATGCGTAAATTGAAAAAATATGTCATAAAGAGCTTTCACTGCAGTTTTTAACAACTATTATTAATAGCTCATTACTATCACACAGGACAAGAAACAATTTACAAATAAATAAATAATTTATTGTCACAAAAAGCAGTCATAGATGTTTAATTACCACAAGGAGAATAAGAAACTGTTTATCAAATAAATAATTTAATGTTGAAAATGGAGTTGCAAAAGTCTATGAGCATAATGCAATTTGCTCGAGATGCACAACCCAAAGGCAGTAGCGGATTTAACATTTCTGCTCTTCCCAAAATCGAATAAAACTGCCACTTGTTATAAAATCTAAAGAATAATCAAGTTTTTTATTCACCAGTTGTAATGGAACTCTTATTAAGCAAAAGCGTATCAATTCCTTAAACTATTCCAAAAACATCGCCAAGAACTATACTATATCTGTCGGCGCCCATGGTTGAGTGGTTAACGTAGCGGTCTCCAAATCGTCAATGAGCAGGTTCGATCTCCATCGAGGACAATGAATTTTTTCCTTGCAAATATCCACACGACGTAAAAGATACTTTAATTTTCATTTACTGTGAATTGGTTGGTGTGAAGTGGCATAATTAATTCTCGGCGAAAAATGCACACAATTCTGCTTTCCGGTTTTAAGGCCATCTGTTAGCAGTAGACGGAACCACGAATTTGAGGTAGGTCATGTTTTTCGAGACCTGAAATATTGGACTGCAAAAAACCTTAAATATTGGGTTGACTTGAAATATTAAACCGCGTAAAAATCTGAAATTTCGAACTGGGTCGAAATTTGTCGTTCCATCTTCCGCTACCAGATTTCAGGTCCTTCTGCCATGGGTAGTGCGTAACAAACATGATTCAGAACACACTATAGTCAGTGCAAAGCATGTTTCGATACGCACTTTTCACAGAGCCGAAACGGACTCTAAACATGGTAGCGTTCGAATTTCCATCTTTTTCACGTGCATTTGCTGATTTCGAAACACGCTTCGCACGTACTTGAAACGCGGTAAAGCATGTAACAAAACCATGTTGAAACGTGCTTATGTGCTTGATTCTTTCAGGGAGGGAATGCATCAACGGCGGGAGCTCAGTAACTCACTAGCAGTAGTAAACCACTAGAAACTGGTGCATCGAAAATGCAACCTTCCACGAGTAAGGGAGCATTGCCCATGGTGACCATTAAATCTTCCTTACTCGTGGGACAGGCATGAAAAATTATGGAATAAACAAATTAACAAATTTAATGTGAAGGGAAATTCAACTCTAGACGGTGGAAAACCACCCTGTTCAGAGGATAACTCAACTGGCAAAAATGAATTTAGAAGGAGTTTATTAATCCTGTGATCTCCTCTGAAGTCCGCAGCAACAGCTTCATTAACAAACGTTATGCAAAATACTAATAAGGAACAAAACGAAAATGTAGAATACATTATGTAAATTGCATATGACGCAGTCATAGAGGAAAGAAATCATATATTAAAGAAAATGAGTTACTGAACCTAGAATTGAGTAATATTTTATATGAAATTGCGCAACTTAAACAAAAAATGTGAATCAGACCCAAACATTAATCCAGGATCAAATAAAGACTACTATATAGATGAAGAACTAGCCAATGAAACTGAATGTATCTTGGAGAATCGTAAAGGGATAAGTAAGAAGAAGCGGAAGATGGACGCCTCATATGATACAATAGTCTCCCATTTACCAAAAATAAATCAGAAACCAAATCAAAACTGGTATGAACAATGAAATGCGAAAGAAAAAAGGAAGAAAGTTCACCAACCACCGATTACGATTTTCGATAGACAATATGAATCCATCCATCAGATGTTGAACAAAGGGTTGCAAAATATATATTCAATCTCCGTGTTGTTCTGAAATTAAATGTTGAAATATAGAACATTTTAGAGCACTTGCTGAGATGTTGAGGAGAGCAAATCTTAATTGGTTTCCATATGAAAACATGCAGAACAAACGCATCAGATTTATAGTTAAGAAGCGTCATAAAACTAGTGAACGAAAACAATAATTCACAATCTTAAAGAGAGAAAATATTGAATTTTAAATGCAACAAACATATTGAAATGGAAAACTAAAGAACACCTTCCAATACTCATGTTAATTTTTTACAAGAATGAAGTTATCAATAAAATATACCATATAATAAATATCTTGGAATGAAAATTAAAATATCAGCGTTAAGAAAGTCAAAACTTCTGTCACAATATAAAAGCTGTCAGGCACAGAATCACAGAACAGCATATTTCCATGCGAGCACAAGATTTGTGAACTGTGCTGGAGAACATTTTACTGTAAATTGCAAGAAACCATATAATAGACCTCCGAAATTTTATAACTGCGAGGAACGGCATCCGGCCAGCTATAAACGATGTTTAGTAACATGAGAGTTACAAAACTTAAGGAACAAGATGACACAAAATAAAAAACAATTACAATATAGACACAAATTTCGGGACACAATGAAAACACCATCAAGGAAAGTATTGCAGAACAAGGAAAGAACAGCTTTGTAGATGCTGTTGAGGGTAGGCAGATAACTCATATAAAACTATTAGAACAAATATCAGTGAGGCCCGACCACCACAGGAGGAAAATTCTGGATTCAACAAACAAATCAATGAATTGCTACAGCTAATCCTCTATGAATTGGATAAACAGGAAAATGTGACTGCCAAATTAATTACAAGGATTGGAAATATACAAAATTTCAACAAGAGGAAAGAAGTCTCAATTACTTAAATGGCTAAGAATATAAAAATCATATGTTGGAATGCAAATGGCATCGCCCAACACCTTAGTCTACAGCTATCAGCTACACTGTCAAAAAATAGACGTATGCCTGATATCAGAATCACGTACAAAGTACACTGTACAAAGGAATCATGTGCCAAATGAAGAGGTTACAATGTCTGTCATTTAATTCATCCCTATAACTGTGCAACACGGAACAGTGCCATAAAAACTAATAATGGTATCGCACATGATGAAGATATTAAAATAGATACAGACCATTTTCAAATAGTTGCAATAAAAATCAAGACATTTGTAGATCTTGTAACAGTAGCAGCAATCTATTCTCCACCACGACACACAGTGAAAAAGATTGTTCACCATGTAGCCCACATTGCGTATGAAGCAGTGTAGGCCACGCACGTCTTAAACGTTAAACATCTTTTCACTCCCCGCCCATCTTTTCGCAATTCATTATTGTCTATTTTAATTGCCCCAGACTTGTTCAGCCTAATCTTTGAAAGTGGATGTCGAGTGGCATTATACTTAGAAGTACTTCTACTGTCGAGATTGAAACCGTCGAGTAGTAACCAGTGGGCCTTACAAGACATGTTCGGAGCACGCTGTGAATTTCCCTTTCTGTGTGTACAGTACACACTCGCGGCGGACACACACGTGCCCCATACCCGATTATAGGCATTATACCTCCTTTATACAGCGTTATTGACTCCTTTGTGGGATATTGTTCCTGTCGTAGCCAACACTTAAGGCTGTAATGCACATGTGCTTTTAATGTTATGTTCGTTACATGCTCAGCAAACGTCATCGTATCATCTATCAGTATACCTAAATATCTTGTTTCTCGTACTATCTTAATCGACTTGCCGTATGCCCTAATGATCGAATTCGCCTACTGCGAAGAGGGTTTCAGAATAACATACCACTAGTTTTTGTCCAAGATATTTTCAAGCCATTGTTGTTTAACTCCTCCACGCAGCATCGAAGAGCACAACCTTTCCGTTCTTCTATTTCTCTTCGTCTTTCCCCGGTCATTAATAAGCCGATATCATCTGCATACACGATCACAATACTCTATCTATACTTTTTCTATGCTTTGTATCACACTACTTATAGCTATGTTACAAAACAGAGGAGCTGTACTAGCGCCCTGGGGACAACCGTTAGATTTTTATAAGCTGCTTGCGCCCTATTTTCAACACAGTACATCATTCTGTGAAATATAACGCAACGAGGATTATCAGGTTGTAATTTGTATGCATGCTTGTTAGCTCATTCTATTAACAACCCAGGATGCATTATCAAACGCCTTTTTTACATCTATGAATTGAAGAAGAGCGTACTTCTCTATCCTACTTCTATTTTATCTAACAGTGCGTGCATAGCATTCTCCGTTCTCCTTCCTTTGCCAAAACCAAATTGGTTGTTACTTATGAATCCTGCAAGTTTTATAGTCTATATGATGTTATATATCTGTCTCCGCTTTTCAAGAAGATTTTCAACTGCCCTATCTTCCACTCTTGTCTTATGCAAGCATTATATATTTTCAATAAATGTTCTATATACGACTCATAAGTTTCCTTAATCATTTCGAGTGGTATTTTATCGTTTCCTGGACGCTTCTTTTCTGCAAACTATTTATCGTCTCCTGTAATTTATTTTTTGCCATTAAAGTCAGTTTGTCCTCGCTAATATCTAATGCCTCCCTTCCTGGAGTTCCGTCTTCATCGGGTGCTTATAGTAACTTTTCTCTTAAATTCTTCCAATTCGTTGATGCGCCGTCAAATCTGTTGTAATTGAGATACCAGAGAATGCCCCCATGATATTTGTCGTTTGCAATGAAGAATGGTATACCCCAACCCCCATGATATTTGTCGTTCGCAATGAAGAATGGTATACCCCAACAACTTCTTTGGAAACACTCCTCCAAGAAATCTAACTAATGTTTTTCTTCTTGTCTCTTTACCTCTATTTTGTATTTCTTTCGTACTCTCTTGTATGTTTCCAACGCCTCCTCTCTTGTTCTGTGATATTTTTTCAACGATATGTCATATATGCTCTACTTTTGTTCTTTTTTTAATTGTTAGATCCTTGTTGGTCAACAAACGCATCTCCCACCCCTCACCAAATCACCTGTGAGGTGTACATGCCGTGCATTCAGTATTGTCAGTTGTAAATTGTCAACACATTTTCTCAAATTCTCTGGATGCACGTTTACTGATTCTAATTCCTCTGTTTGCTAGGTGACCACTTGACGAAACTTATCCCAATAGCATATTTTTGTGCTGTACGAACCACAAATTCGTATAGCGCGCACAGAAGAAGCGCGACAGCAGAAGGCGCCATCACGGTCGGCTGCGGCACCCCACGAGCAGCAGCCCTGAACACACGTGGTTCCACGCTTCACGGTGGGTCTGTGGGCAGCACCATCCCCTACCGGTCCTCTCCATTGCGGCGTCGCTTCCCCTACAGGTCGCAGATTTATAAGCTGCGACGCAGGCAGCTGCCGGCAGAATAGTCACATCTTTTCGGTAATAAAGTTTATTTAAATCATAAATTCGTTTTCAAATCGTGAGTTAGCAAGGTAGTCACATACGTGAAAATCCAGATTTTAACTTTAAATTACTATAAGATTGAAAGTTGTGAATTTCCCACGCCAAAAATTGGTGAAATAAGAGATCGTTAGTCCTAATTTAAGCTACCAAAATTTCCTTTAATTCTGAGGTGAAACATTTGAGAAAAAAATTTGAAGAAAAAATTAAATTTTCACGTTTTCGTTGAAATTTTAAGCGTAATGATAAATTGATAAATTTATTGTCAAAAAACAGTACAAACTGCGTATGACCACGTGGAGGNCCCATCAATTCCGATCAAGGGCCCTAAGGCAGAGGCGGATTCAAAAATTTCAGCAAAAGTTCCTAGATAAGATAAAAAGTTAGCTGCGAGTTATAACACATATATAATGTCAATATGTTTGTAATTTAACACAAATATGGTTGTAAATTTACATGTACAAGTTATTATCGAACTATAGATTACACTGAGTATACTGTTTATAATCATCNTTACAATAGACCCGCCCCTAGACAAAGCCTAGAGAACCTGTATAAGAAATCCGCCTCTACCCGAAGGAAAACCGGAGAAAAACCCGGGCCAGGATGGGGCTACATATTAAATGTACACAACCGAGCCAAAGTTGAGTACACTTAAAACTAAATTAATATGAGCCATACGGCAACACAACCATGCAAGAAAATAGTTTTTGAAATTGTTATAAGTTATTTAAAAAGTACTACAGCAATGGCGTGATAAAGTACAAGACGAATTTAACTTTTATTAAAATCAATAAATTCTTTTACGGTGTAGAAGCACTGGTGCAGGAGGTAGTTTTTAACCGCGGATTTGAAGAGATTTAATTTCATAACGTCTTTTATATTCTTGGGCAGGGAATTATATAGAACGATTCCCGAATGATGCGGTCTTTTTTGGCAAAGAGTGATTGACACTCTAGGCCGATGAATATTATTACTATTGCGAGTTCGTGAACGAGACTGTTTCCTATGAAGCAAGGGTGGCACTTCAGTAATTCCCTCCTAACAAACATGACCGTTTCATAAATATAAATGCAGGGAAGTGTTAATATATTTAATTCCTTGAATAAAGGTTTACAAGAGTTTCGGGGGTGAGATTTACAAATTATCCGAACTGTCCTCTTCTGAATTCTGAAAGATGGAATACTCTGACCGGAATTACCCCAGAAGGTAATGCCGTAACGTAAATGGGAGTAAACGTTTGCAAAATATACGCAACGGGAAATACGTGGACTAACTGCGTTAACTAAGATTCGGAATGCGTAACACAATTTGCTTAATTGGGAATTAAGATTGTCAATGTGACAATTCCATTTGAGGTTGTCTTGAATATGGAGACCTAAGAATTTTGTATTTGTAACAGTTTTTAATTGTGTTCCGTTTAAAGAAAGAGAAACCTGGGGTAAAGATTTTGTGATACTATTGTGAAATGACATAGACACTGTTTTGTCAGTGTTTACAATGAGACGATTTGCATGGAACCAAGTCGAAAGGTTAGACAAAACTTTTTGAGCATTGGCGTGTTTACATAGTAAATTAGTGTCATCAGCAAAAAGAACCATTTTGCAATCTGATGTGGATGATGACATGTCGTTCACATACAATAAAAAGAGTATAGGGCCGAGAATTGATCCTTGGGGTACTCCGCAAGTAAGTGGCTTTGTTTCTGAAAGACAACGCTCAAGTATTTTATTTTTAGTATAGGATATTTCTACTTGTTGATATCTATCTTTTAAATAAGAAGTTAGCCATTGATGTGGAAGTCCACGAATGCCTAAAGAATGCAATTTGGTAAGGAGAATTCCGTGATCGATGACATCGAATGCTTTGGATAAGTCAAGAAAAACACCCTGAGGATTTTCTCCACGGTCTAGAGATGTGGTAACATCGTTTAAGAAGGAAAATATGGCGCTTGTAGTGGAAAAGGATTTCCTAAAACCGTGTTGATCGTCAGAGAGAATGTTATATTTTGATAAAAAATCTAGAAGACGCTTATAGAACAATTTTTCTAGGATTTTTGAGAAAGTGGGTAGTAGAGATATTGGTCGGTAATTTCCAATATTAAGTTTGTTTCCTTTCTTGTGTAAAGGTTTCACTTTAGCTCTCTTAAATATTTTAGGAAACACCCCTTCCGATAAAGAACTATTAAAAATATTTATGAGTGGATTTAATATAGCATGGGACGAAAATTTAACAATAAACTCAGGTATATCATCTACGCCTGTTGAAAATTTGTTTTTTAATGAGCTGATGATTCTCATGACTTCACTGGCGTTAGTTTCGGAAGTGAACATAGAATTGGGTACGTGGGTGGATATAATTGGAGGACATTGATTTGGATATATTGAGTTCGTTATTTTACCAACTTCTGAGAAGTGAGAATTAAACAAATTTGCGATGTCCTGTTACGATTTTGCCATCGTTTAGGAAAGAAACACTGTCTTCGCGGTTTTGAGAAGTTGACGTGTAATTTTTAACAATATTCCACATGGCTTTCATCCTGTTGTTCGATTTTAGTATATGCCTGTCGTTTTCCGNTTTAGTATATGCCTGTCGTTTTCCATAACTTTAGCTGCATAGACTACTTTTCGAAGAATAGTCTTATATTTACGAAAATAATTATGGAATTCGGGTGGTTGGTTATAGCGTTTTGAAAGATAATATAAACGGCGTTTGTTTTTTGAAGAAATCCTTGTCCCTTGGGTGGTCCATCTATTGTATTTCTTTGTGTTAATTAACTTGCGTTTTATGTGAAAACTAGAGTTGTAATGTTTTAGGAATATTGAGATAAATACATTGAATTTGTCGTCGGTGTTTTGGCAACTGTAAACATCTTTCCATGTTTCTTCACGCAAATAATTTATAAATATGGATTTATTTATGTCATTAAACTTTTTTGTAAATTTGTAAAGGATTTTAAGTGGTTTTAGTGTATTATTAATAGTCAATACTCTAGCAAGGTGATCATTGTATCCGGCGATAAACACTTCAGAGAGATACGAGATTCCATTGTTGAGTATAATTTGATCTAGCAATGTTTGAGATGAGCCGGAGAGGCGAGTGGGGTCGTTTATCGTAGTAATAAGGTTGAAGGAGTCGATAAGATTCTTGAATCGATTAACTGGTGAATGTGCAGAGTCGGATGTACTCAAGAAATCGATATTGAAAT
>NNCF01131857.1:230072-248569 GCA_002313205.1 Laupala kohalensis | reverse complement strand
GTTTTAAAACAATTTCGAAGTTCCGAAAAAATATGTCAAGATCTGATTGAGGAGGTATATAAATACACAAAACAACAATACCGGTGTCGGTCAGTTTAACTGCAGAAATTTCGAACACACTATCTACGCAGAAGTTCTCGTAGCCTGTCAGTGGAGAAGATAAAATATCATTACGAACGTAGATACACGTACCTCCGTGGGGATTTTTGCCTTTAAAATTTTGCCGACAGTAAGAACTTGCTAAATAATAATTAGAAATAGCAGTATCGTTGATGTTCTTAGTTGAAAGCCAATGCTCTGTGAGGCATAGCAAATCGAATCGACTTTCATGTACCAGAATTTCAATGTCTGTCAATTTGTTTGAAAGGGATTGGACATTATGGTGAAATATAATTATTTTATTTTCGCAAAAAGTTTGTAACTCACGAGAAATGGAATCGACGTTAGATTGTGGACAGGAATTTGAAATTGGTACAGCTTCTAGTTCCGGATCAAGCCTGCACACTGCACCTGAATGCGATTGTCACCTTCGAGTACCACATCGTATTCCAGAGCGCAAGTTGTAACTGTGTATGGGGGCGGCAGGAGGAATAGATGAGGACGTGCGAGATGAGGAAGCAGTAGGTGAAAGAACGGGGAAAAGAGAAGAAATGGGTGTCGAGATAGGAAGAGGAGATGGTGGTGAGGTAAGAGCAGAAGGAGATGAGGTGGGAGGAGGAGGAGGAGATGAGGTGTGAGCAGAAGGAGGAGATGAGGTAGGAGCAGGAGGAGGAGATGAGGTAGGTGCAGGAGGAGGTGTGGGTAATGGGGCAGGTGGATGATGTGAGGTTAGATGTAATGCTAGAAGAGAACCGAAGTGCTGTTTCCCAGACGGTCTCAGGTGTAATCCGTGCTGGGTAAAGTCCTTGACAGTCAGGTGTGGTTGCAAATCAAAAAATGTGATTTTTGTGTCTGCCAGGTGATGTTTTAGGGAGATGTTTGCCAGGTTAATTTCGTGGTTTATTTGTGGAACGTTGAAGCGTGGAGGCAGGCTAGAGAGCACTATGTTCGTGTGCAAGGAGGCCATTTTTAGTTTTTGTAGATGTTCAGACGCGTTGAAATGACCACCCAAGTTAATATCGTTCTGCCCAGCTATGATCATTACTGTGTCCCGCCCTGTGAGTTTTTTAGTGTAAGTGTCCAGTTCTCGAATAACTTCAGCCAAACGAGCGTTTGGCTTAAAGAAACGGAGACTGAGAAATGGCTAGGAAGCAATCCACGCAATACGGAGGACATCTGACGACCGTGCGAATCAGCTAGTATGAGCACGTTTGATTTCTGCGTGGAAGTGTTGGTTTCATCTCCGGATAGCACTACTTTACGTGATTTTGGGCGGCTGTGCTTACCAGTGCGTGGTGTGTGAACGGGTCTGGGTACTGGACGGGAGGGAATGAAACGAGTTGGTAAGGGAGGAATCAGGCACATGTCATCTAACACACTAAACCTATTCTGAGTGAAGAGTTGGGGTGGTGCATGTATCGTTGGTCTAACCGGGTGGTAGCAGGTGGAAGGACGTCGAGAATTTCTAACTGTAGTCCAGCCGCCGATCGTTTTCTTATTGACCTCTTCCAGCGCACTGATTCGTGTCAATATATTGTACCAAGTCATTGTACGCCTTCTGAAGATCAGCTTTGAATAAGTTGAGGAATGCGATAGTGTCCATTGTTGTGAGATAGTTAGCAACTTAACGACAAAAGCAAATGAGAATACACGAAAAATGACAACTAACACTGAATGAAGGATGTTAGTATAATAATATATTTATTACTACGGAAGTTACAAATGAGATAATAAATAAATTAAATATACAAACAAACCGACGACAAAAATGATTGAAATAATTATTTAGGGCGACCACTGGAGATTAATTAATTCGACAATAACTACCGTATATTGTGTTAAAATGTAAATAAATACGAAAGAATCAAGAACAACGAATTGTAAAATAATGTAATAATTCTATGAATTATGACGACGATAACTTGGGTACAACAATGGGGCAGGGTTTAAATAAGTAAATAAACAAACCGACAACTAAAATCACAGAAATAATTTAGGATGACAACTTTAGGATGATAAATTAATTCCACAATAACTAAGGCAATATTATGTTAAATTGTAATGAATAACTACAAAAAGATCACGAAAACAAATGGTAAAATATTGGAATAATTTTATTTACGACGACGATACTTGAGCAGTGCAACAATAGAGTACGATATTTGTAAGTTAATAATAGTGTAATAGTATACGCACCAGAAAATCTAACTACAGCAAAATAATTAATTTTAATGAAGTTGAATTTATGATTCCGTTTGTACTTACGTAAACTTTATCACACCTTGAATGAAGCACTGAATGAAAACAATATGAAATTATATTTGGTCCGTTGAGTTTGAAAACCTTAGGAAATGTTTTTAGTGTTTTTTCACTTAACACTCACACAGAACAAAGAATTTTACACTACAATGAAAGTTGGGATCTAAATACAACTACTGATCACAAAAAACTCGAAAAAATAAAATAATTAGAAAGATTAAACTGAAAAATAGAGAGCTCATTCACAACCGCAGCTAACGCCAGGAGCAGGCTAGCCAATTTAGCGTATGTTGCCATTATAAGTGTTTGTAGGTTACCTTTTCTATAAAAATTTCTTTTATCGGGAGAAAAAGTAGGTTTCTATTTCCAAGGGGGTTTCATCGCAATTTTCACGATATTTTACCTCGCAGCGCTGGTGTCTTAATAATAACGCTGAGGGAAAATCGGCTTAATAGTAATTTAAACAAAAGCTGAAGAAAAACAATGGACATTTTCCATTACTTCTACAATATTCTAAACCCACAGAATAATTACTAGCAAAATCTGAATAGGTCGGAGAAATTTTAGGTAAATTCTTGCGGGAATGACTCGTTTGGTCTCTTTCTTATTTAATATTACCTTTGCACTCTCATTGTAGTGGCATCACCACTGGACACGGGCGCAACGACAACTATCCAACATGTTTTCAATGCTTGCCTCACACACATCATTATACTTACAATCTCCTGGAATTTTTTAAAAGCTTCATTTCGTATGCCAATTTTTCGATGTACAAACTCCTAATTATTTCTTGACTTTTCTATTCTTTTCCTACGGTTTTCTCCAACACGCATAACGACATCAGCAGCATAGGTTAATATTGTATTATTCTCCTTTGACATTTCCGTCAACACTTGGTTTAAGACCAGATTCCAATAAAATGGCCTGGTATGACTTCTTTGCGGACAGCATTTCCCAACTCGTTTCAAAATTTTCCTATCAACCTATTTCCAGTAGCTATTATCTGTCCTCAAATAGGACTGTATTAATTCTTTTAGTTTGTTGTCAATCCCTACTTTTGCTACACATTCTTGGACACACATTTTACAATTGACACTATCGAAGGCTCCTTCATAGTCCACACTTACAACAAGCATGTATTTTGTCGTTCTTTTTCGTGCAGTATCAACATTTTTTCTGACCGCATCCAATGTTCTCTTTTCTTTACACAACCATATTGTTGTGTACCGAAAATTTCATTTGTTACCTTTTCTAACAACTTCTCTCCCACACATTTAACCAATAACATCCTCAGCATTGGCAACAGAGTTATTGGCCTGTAGGACTTACTTAGGGGTTTGACTTTCAAACTGTCTTTCAAAAAGAATCTTATTATCCCGATCTCTCACGTTTTTGGAAAGTACCCATGTTTATAACATAAATTTATCAAGTGAACTATAAATAACATAAATTTCCTTACCAAACCGCCCATAAATACGACATATCATGTCGTTCGTAATATTATCATAGCCTGGACTCTTGTTTTTGTTGTTTTCGCCATGCTTTCTATTTCTTCGTCATCCTGCGAAATCTCATATTCACCTATATTCTCGTAATCTCTTTCCTGATTTTCCTGATCATCATGTCCTAATAATGATTCTAACATTATCTCCTGTATCTGCCCAAGTAAGAGTCATTTTTGTTTACTTTTGTATATTACTCCATACCCTTGATTTTGTCCCGTCCTATGACATATAGCAATCCCTATATATTTTGACGAATGTTCCTTTCTAAAATGTCCTTCCACTCTTCTTCTGACGTATGGCCACTTTATATGTTAATTGTGCCCTCCTATATTCTGGCCACAGTTCCGACCTTTTGGGTTCATCACTCTTCCTTTTGGTATATATGTCGTGTTTTATTTCTCAACTGATCTATTTCTGTCAATTCACGATCCCATCACCGTTTCCCCCTTGCATAATCTTCTCGTCTTCGGCAACAGTATTTCTTCACCTTCTCAACCGTATGTCATCTACCTTTTCATCAATGGCGATTCCTGATAATTCTGTAATAAATCTGTCGTCATTTTTCATTTCTTTTTCATATTTCTCCCAATAAACAAGTCTGTAATTAATTTTACCTTTTCGTTTTAAAACACATGTCCTAATTCGATCTATGGTATAACGTATCAATTTATGAACGCTTGTAATTTCCCATGAAGTTTGCTATCATGTCACCGTACATTCTTTATCCCTATTCTGTAGCGTCATGTTTATAATAGATTTACCATTTTCTGTCTCAAATGTCACTTCCCCGAAGACGTTGCATATTCTCAAATCGTTTTAGAAAATCATTTGTTCTAATAGTTTTCCTCTCTCATTGGTAATTGTCGATCGCCGCCCAGAATTACATCATAACAACTGAATCTTTCTAATACTTTCTCACACGTTTGGAAAATTATCCTGCTTTTTCGTATGTATTTTATGTTCACGTTAATTAAAACCACAGTGCAATTTTCTTTACTGAAAAGTACTACCTGCATGAACTTTCCACAAAACTCATCTACACTCTTTGTCTGCACAGGATTGTTTGTAATCAATATAAATGATTTCCCACCTTCTTTAAAAATTACACTGAATCTAAGTGGCAAATACATCACATTCTCCCTACAAACACATGGTTCCTGTATTAAGCAAAAATCTATTTTCTCTTGCTACATAATGTGTCATTTCTTCAGTACCTAATTTGGCGCCGTGTAGATTTATTTAGAGCACTCTATAGTCCATAATCTGTTTCGCCTTTAATTATCTCTCTAATCCTTAAACGCTCTGCACCATTCTTATCTCGAATTGAATGACTCCCGTTTCGTCCTCCTCCCATACCGCAGATATATCTTACTTCATTTTTCTTCTTACATTATGATTTTTGTCACAGCGATGACTGCAAGTCTCTAAGGTATCCGTATAACATTTGGCTTGATGATCGTACCTTTTGCACCGGAAGCAACGCATAGGCTCAATATATTCTTCTACATTATGTGACTTGAAACCAATATGTACACGGCCACTCCGTTGTAACTTCAACGCAAATTTCCCTTCAAGTTCCAAAATGTAATTTAACGGATTTCTGCATTCTTTTGTATTTCCATTTCTGTGTAACCGTTATAGCATCTTTACCGTCCCCAACAGGAGGAGGTATGGTACTTTTTTACCAACTACCGTGACTCTGATATGCATTTGTTTCCATGATATACTGATTGAATTCTTCAAATACTTATTTTCTTGCTATATATCTACTTAAATCTTTTTCACAAGCCATCCCCCGCTTTTTTAAATGTTTTCATCCAATCTCCTCGTTCATTTCCTGTAATCTCACAATAATATATGCCAAGTTCAATATTGTCGTCTGTTTTCCCACATATGCAAGTCGTATTTGTTTGTAGTTGCCTCTCTGATTTGCATATATTGAAATTTCCGTGTCCTGTTATATGTCTCATATTGGCTGACTTGGTGTACATCACTTCCTGTTTTTATAAGTATAATTTACATTATTAATAAATTTATAAGTTATTTGTCTATCCAACTTTTTATTCCATCGTATGTTCCAACATGTGACCAACTTACGGCTTATTGTTTCCTTCCATCCTTCATCTTGTGGTTTTTATCGCGGTTTCATCTATTCATATTTCCTTCCCTTGTCGAAGTGTGTAGCGAAGTACATGATTATCCATCTCCAAGTCTACCGAGAGTACACCTAATATTACCAGCAATGCTTTCGTAGACACACTTTTATATGTTCCAGCCCAATGTATTAAACTGAGTAATTGAAAGCGTAGTAGTTTTCTTTCCGCATGCCATAATTTTGATCTCCAGTACCATACTGTGCCGCCGTGCGTAATATATGGTTCTATAATTCTGTTGCATTCTCGCTAACATCATTTGTAGGTCGGGTGAATAAAAGACGAGAATTTAGGCCGGCTTCAATTGTGGATAACAAGGTACGTAATTCTACGAAGGGTATCACATGCTGCCCTAAAGTCCGCCTCAAATGATATTTCACGGATTTGGTAGCTGCTTCGTCTAGACTTTTTCTATGTAGGCTGCATGGAGGACAGAAAATCTACTGAGTATTGTGATTACTTAAAATTGATTCAGTTTCCTCTTGATTGTCTTTGAAATGAAGCTTAGAAAATCTGCGATGTCATTACTGGATTTAACAAAGATTCTAACATTGTCAGACATGATTGTTTTGGGAAACCCAAATTTAGATGAACACCTTGTTAAACATGCAATAAAGTGTTTGCTGCTGAAAGATTTAACTATATCCAAACATACTGCCTTCGAAGAAAGACAGACGAAAACTGATTCATAGGCCTTCACAACAACCTTTGATCGGGACAACCCCAGGCGAACATTCAACAGTCCTGCGAATTCCACAAAACCATGAGAAAAAGGTGAGGATGGTGTAACCTGAGTTACCGGTAATTCACCCATTAACTATTGGGCTGTTTCGCTTTTAAGTTTTATGCAGGTTAAACAACGATTTGTTATTTTCTTTACTAGTTAATTTAGCGATATTATCCAAAACCTGGATTTAATGGCAGAACTTAGCAACTGTAGACCTGCATGTGGATCTCACATGATGAGCTTTTGCAAAAATGTCAGACAAATGGTTATCGTTTGTCAATATTATAGAATGTTTTTCTTCAAATGCCAGGATTTGGATAACATGTGTGAAAAAACAGATCCTTCTGTAACCTTCCTCCCACTCTTATTAAACCTTGACCATCAACAACAAAAATAAACTAAATAATTTACTACTTTTTGGTAGTTCTTTTTCAGACTTCAATGCCTTTATTTCATAATGAAAGATATATGACTGAACTTCGCTAACTATTAACTTTAGCAATTATTTAACAGTGTGACTGGTAAGGGAAGTGTTCTTGGCCTCTTCTACTATTTTAGCTCAGCAATTGTGAATGAATCGTAGGCAGTAAATAATAGTTCTAATAAGGAAATGTTACTTTGAGAATCGCGCTATTGCTTGAATTAAATATGGTTTGTTTTGTTTCTTTTCTACAACTACGTTTACGAACACGTGAGAAGTCAGAATACTTTCTTATAAGGTTATAGGATTCGTTTATTCACACGTTTTCCAAATCCTGGACATTTTCTCTTCCCAGATTATCAGGGCCATAAGTCCACAATACGGGGTTAACCAGAGCAGCTACATTCATCCCACGCGTCAAAAGGTCTGCTAGATTCTCACAACATTTAACTTGCGACAAAACACATCTCTTCACAAGGTTCTAATAATCTGAATCCAACGAGAAACAAACAGCTCAGTTTTAGAATGTTCATTCTTTATCTAGGACAAGACAATGGCACTATCAGTATAGAGATAAATGTTTTTAAAGACAATGGACAGATTCATTCTCACCTTGTCGACAAGTTTGACTAATAGCATTGCTCCACACAACTCCAATTTCGGGATCATTAAATTTCGGGAGCAGAGGGTCACTCTAGTTTTAGAACATAATAAGTTGTGTCTTAGTGCTACCATTCGGAGAAACAATGTATATGACACAACCATACGCTCTGGGACCATTGTCAGTGTAACAATGCAAGGAGAAGGTGGTCGTACAACCATGCGGAATAACACGATTAAAAATCACATTTGGAATAAACTTCAACCCCTATGACAGTTCTTCCCACTCCTCTTGATGCTCTCCTACGGTTGGAACATCTCACGGCCTTCCACAGCTTCTGGATGAACAATTTGAATCTTATCATCACCCGGTACAAGTCCATTTGGATCGAAGATCATACTGAAAACACTTTAAAACATTTTTTTGTACCTACGTGGGGTTATTAGAAGGTTCGAATTTGCCACTCACGCTCAAGGTATCATTTTTTAGATACCATTTTAGGCCAAGGATTTTTACATTACATTCGGCTTTTAAAATCAATGGAGATTGCACTAAGAATTTTTTGGAAACATATGAAAAAAATTCTAGACGTACAATCTATGAAACGATTCTGAACATAGGAAGAATTTTGAAGGAAACTTATGCATTGCAGAATTAACCCCATGATAAACCATCTGCCTCCTTTTACTAATTTCCCTTGCCTCTCCTGACTGTCTATGCGATTTACTGAGAAATCCTTTGACTTTTTCAATACTAAGACACGTTTTTCAAGAAACTTCATTAAGAGTTTTGTACCATCACAAGCAGATGAAAATTTTCTTGTTTCCAAATCTAGTTTTTCTAAAATAATAGTTTGCAGCAATATCTTTTCTAATCTATTTGAAATACATTGACCTCATTGATGTGGGAATTAAACTCGGAGAGAAACCTATTCATGTCATGCAGGCTTTTAGATTTTAAGGAGGACATTTTAATCATTTCTGAACAATGTTTAAATCATTGCAATTTTATTTAAAACATGGTAAGTCTCAATAACTTTTTGCCAGCATAAGGTAAAGTTATGATCAGATATGTCATAATTTTCTAATAACCTTAACGCATATCCTCTTAGAGATGAAATCAAACAATGCATCCTTGCACATCCGTTAAGCTTTTATTTCTTACAATTGTCAGAAAACAAGTTGAAAAATCGTGTCCAATTTTCTTTCCCAGAGAATAGTGGTATTGAAATTGGAGCAAGCCTGGTTAAGATATGAACAGAAGCATTTTGTTGTTGTGCATTTTCAGAATTGGAAGGGTTAGTTCTTTCGAACTTCAAAGAGTCAGTGGAATTTCTGTCAGCTCAGGTCGATACTTGAACACCCTGATGAAGGAGGTAAAGAATGAACTTATCTTGCAAAAAGAAAACTCCGAACTTAATAAGCAATGTGTTGAGCTGACAAGGGTACTAACTGATGTTAAGGAAAGGTTGAGGAACCTTGAACAATACACCAGAAAAAATAATATCGAAATCAGTGGAATCCCTGCTACTTCGAATGAAGATGTTTATGGAATTGTGAAAGATTTAAGGTCGGCGCTAGATATTGAAGCGAACGAAGCAAGTAACAACAGTCCATAGGATCCCCTCCTTCAAAAAAGATCGACCTGTGACGCTAATACTGCAGTTTCAAAAGAAAATCCAGAAGAACAATGGGATCAGTAAGTTCAAAGAAGCAAAGTTCCTAAACGCTGATCAGGTGAATTCTCATTACCATAAAAAATATATAAATGCTTAATTAAGTCCTCAAAAAAAAGTATTTTTAGGCAAGTTAAAATCTAAATGTTAAGAAGTGGGCTACGCGTATGTTTGGTCGCGTGATGGAAATTTGTTTGTAAGAAAAGGGCGAGGGGAGAGATGTATCAAAATAGCAACTTTAAATGATATAGATAAAATAAGGTAAAAGATGTACCGAGAGTTAAAACATATTTTCTTCTGTTAAATACAAAGGTATTACACTTTAGGTTGCAATATAACAGATCTGTGTATATTATTGACTTAAACAATTTTCTTAAATTATGGATTCAAATATAATTGGAATGAACACTTTTTCTCCTGCCACCCAAGAATTTTACATGCTTTAATGTATTGTATACGAATATAAAAAGTATGAGAGCTAATTTCGATAACTTTAAATCTGAATTAGGTCAAATTAAGAATCAGAAACACTTTATTGTACTAAGTGAGATTTGGATGAAAGTGACGAAGTAAACCTCCATAAGATTCCAAACTATCTAAGTTTTGTGCGTTGTAATGATAAATATAGAGCTGGAGGTACAATTTGTTTTGTAGATAAGGATATAATGATAAATGAAATTACCATAAAAATGAAAAGTGTAGATACTATTCTTTTAAAGGCTAAGATACGGGATATGTATTTTTGTGTATGTATACGCTACAAGAATTTTCGGAAAATGATTATGTTCAAGAGCTAACAAATGTTTTGCCAGAAATCAAGTGCAACGCCATTTATATTGGTGATATTAATATAAATATTTTTGAAAATACAATACATACCCAATCACACCTTAGTTTATTGAATAATAATGGTTATTTTTCACTAATCAATGCTTCAACAAGAAGAGTATCTAGCTGCATTAACCACATTTTCATTAAACACCGTTTGCTAAATTCATTCAAAAGTGTTGTCTTTGACATTGACCTCACTGATCACTGTTTTCTAGGGTTAAGGTATGAACATGATACAAGATATGATGTAATTATTAAGAGATCTAATGAGTCACGCAATAAATATGTTATAGATATAGAAATGGTTAAAGAAAAGCTAAAGGATGGAAATGGGGAAATATGTTATGCAAGTACAGATGTCAATGAATATTACGAAGTATTTCATAATACTTTATCAGATACAATAAATTTTTGTAGAAAAAGAGTAGTTATTCAATGAAAAATTCAAAAAGCTAGAGTCCCTGGATAACAAATGTAATTATTAAAAAACTTAATAGGAAAAAAAGATTTATAGTACATACAGTATATGACATATCAGTTTACTATCGGTTTCTTCAAAAAATTTGAAAAAATAATGAAAATAATTATTTTAAGAAAATTAACTTCTTTAGTAAGTATCAATATGCTTTCCAGAAAAACAAATCGACTGAAAACGCTACAAAAAACGTGACAAGATATTTATTATTGCTGTATCGAAAACCAGAAATCTACTGGATAATTTATTGACTTCCGGAAAACATTTGATATGGTTAACCATGTTATATTAATTAAAAAATTAGAGAAGACAGGAATAAGGGGAGTCGTTTTGAGCTGGTCTGAGAATTTTCTACATAAATAAGAGTAAAGTAAGTACGTATTAAAGGCTATGTGAGTACTCCATTGAAAGTAAAATCAGGAGTTCCTCAAGGATCTGTTTTATCGGTCACCTTATTTTTGTTCTTTATTGATGATTTACTAGAAAAAATTTGGGGGTCGAATAAACGCTTTTGCAGATGATATTGTGCTCTTTTACCCATCAACATATGTCTGGATATTATAAGAACACATAAATGATGACATAAATACTTAAAAAATCTGGTGTACTCAGAATGATATGCAAATGAATGTTACGAAAACCAAATACATCAACTTTGGCTTAAAGAATTTAACTTTCAAGAACCTATAAAACATAATTTAGAAACTTGAACTAGAAATGCATGTAACTGTCATTGTATAGAAAAAGTTAATAGTTTTAAGTACATTGGTGTAAGTACATTAAATACTATGGATAACAAATTATCATGGGAAAACCACATCGGAGATTTACATAGTAAATTAAAATCGTCAATTTGGATTTTTTGCAACCTACGAAACATTTGTGACACTGACCTGATGCGTAAATTGTATTTTGTATTAATTCCATCTAGATGAATGTATGCTATCAACAGTTGGGGAAGTATGTATAAAAATCTAATGAAAAAGTTAAAAACAACACAAAATTGCTTTGTTCGTATCATGTTGTATAAAAATAAATGAGTGACTGCCTTCCCATTGCATGTAAAATAAAACATATTGTCCATTGAACATCTATTCGTATTTAAAGTTTAAAGAATATTTTATATAAGAAGCGGAAATGTAGGAACAAATGATTTATTATACAAAACACAAAATACGGAAAATAGAGGTTTCAAAACACCTAAAGTAAAAAAAAAATTGTTTAGACAATCCCTAAAGTATATAGGACCTAAGTTGTTTAATCAGTTGCCTTAGGAAAATAAATCCTGCAATAAACTGAAACAGCATAGTGAAATGCATAAGTCCTAGCTATTAAGAACATCTGATTTTAGCTACTTAACCTAGATAATAAGTTAAATATATTAAATAATTACAAATATTTATTTAAAATAAATTTATTATCAAGTACACCAATTATACAGTAATTTGACTTGAATTGTCATCTCTTATCAGCGAATGTTAGCATGTTTATGTCTATATTTTGTATATACATATAAGTTGTACAGTGATAAGATTTCGTTTGTTTGTTTTTCTCAGATTAAAAATTAATGTTATTCCCAATTAGTCCTAGTTATTTCTAACTTAAATAATTAATTTAAATGTGTTTTGTATTTACTCTATATCGGTGTATTTTTCAAGAAATTATAGTTTTGATTGAAGTAAATTCCATGCAGACGCCACAGACAGCAGCATGCTGACTGTAAATAAATTTACTGTGAAATGGACTCATTATTTTGTCATACAATTATATTTTATTTGTGTAACTGGTCTACAGCTGGATATTGGTCAGTATTCCTAGAAGTTTAAACTGTATCTTCTTTTGTAAATGTGATGCTAGAAATAACAATTATTATTACTTTAGAATTCTTTATGAATAAAGCAATATTATCCCTTAACTGAAGATAAAAGTATTCCAGTTTAGATAACAGATCTTCCATTAATAACATCAGATTCTTCTATTAGTTTATTTAAATTGACCCAAACTGTTTCCAAATGAACCAACCAATTTTCAGTTTGAACCGTAGACATTTCTTCACCACGGAGAAAGGATGACAGCTTGTGAAGTAATTTTTGAATAAAGGATAATTTTAATTCAAGGTTTTCTTGTACTTGGGCATGCTGACTCAGTTGACAATCAATAGTTTTAAATATCTTAAAGACTAAAAATAAATACAAATGTTAACCTCTTCTTGAACATCTAGAACTCAATGTATTTTAACCTGTCATTTTAATGCAGATTATTGTGGAAAACCAACTCCTTTTAGACCAGAGAACTGTAGAAGAAAAAACAATTACCTCACTTTTCTTTGAGGATTAAAAAAAAAAGAGATGCATTAATACTAACAGCATAATTGTTGGATTCCAACATAAAATAGAATTGAAATGAAAAATGCACAAGGAAAGTTTAATTACAAATTGTTTTACAGCAACTATGCAAGAATGATTGGGAATATCTAGAAATAATTCAATACATAAGCTTTTCTTTTATACTCATCTAAGCCATCAATTTTCAGAATTTAAGGATCCCTCGTTTGTTCCCGTGTTTGTAGGCACCAATTATGTTTACAAACATAAGAGTCCAGCCACCTCACAATTTGGAACAACACCACCACACAACTTTGCCCTTTCTTTGCTAAACAATGAACCAGGAGCATTAAAGAAGAATCAATAAAAATATAGCTTATTGTTGGGGAAAAATATGATTGGATGTTAAAATTACTTCATTGTAAGAAATATGCATTTGTTCTCTCCCTACCTGATCATTTAAACAAGTATCTTGTATGTTTTCCAAAATAGTAGGTCATGCGCGATGGAATTGGGGATATCTGGAGGACTTTAGAGAACCTAATATGAAAAGAGAATCAAATAAGTGAGGCTAAAGAAATTAGAGGAATGAAAAACAATAATGAAATATTGGCAAAGTTAGGGAAGAAGCAAGAAGGGATAAATCTGAGAATAATGGATGAGAAAAGGGTGGAAAGCATTGAAGAACGCATTATCAAAGTCATGGATGATTGGTGTATTATTATAAACCAGAGAATGCAGAAAAAAGATTGTGGGAGGAGATATAGGAAGAGTGGTTAAAAAAATTAGAGAAAAGATAAATAGACAATAGGGCCATAGAAATAGGAGAGGAGAGAGAAGAAATGTGAAGGAATTCAGTAAAAGAAACTGGTGAAGAAATAGCAGAAAGATGCTTGGGTAAGATGAGACAGAATACTTATTCGGGGATACTATAAATGCCAAGAACAGTAACTTCAAGCAAAAACATTTTGATTGTTGAGAAGACAGAAGGAGCGTACGGCGGTACTATGGAGAAGTAAACAAGAGAGATTGTAAAGAAAATGGAAATAACGTTTAACATATGTGGAATGAGAGTAAATAGGAAAAATAAACTTGTAGGAGTCGCAGAAAACGGAAAGACAGATAGCAAAATGAGAAAACATTTTAGCAACAGTAAAAGTAATCCAGGTTAAACGCCCTAAAACAAGTAAATCACGAATATACACACAAAAGATACAGAATGACATGCAGGATGATACATTACTTGATCGTATGTACGAGCAGAATTTACAACATGTCGCCGACTAAAGTTCATACATCAAGGAATGCATAGTCATTGCGACCGTTAGATTGGAACGTCTCTTGTCGAAAAAATAGTAGAGTTAGGTCATACAATGAAGCAGTGATAAAAGTTCGTGTTTATTTAAAAAGTTATCATGTAACAAAGGGAAATACTCTAATACGCTGTTACAAATGCCATAGTTATGGCCATACTGCAAATTCCAGTTGGGAAGCTGAGGAAAACGTGGGCATTGTTCATGCAAGGGGCACAATATGAGGCATGTACAAAAATGTAAAAAAAAAAGCTGTTTGCATAAATTATCAAAGGAGGGGGATGCCATATGAACATAGAATAAATGATTTCCAATGCCCGGAATATATGACTGCATGATAGATATTAGACAACCGTACGGAATACGTATATAAAAAATCTGACCCAAAACCTGCATAGATCGTTATTGGCATCAAGAGAGAAGATGCTATATTTGCAAGAGTAAAGTTAGATAGTGGCGTGCATGCAGGAAAATTATTTGTTCACAGGAAAATCATGTAACAATAAAATGACTACAAGAGTTATGAGGAATAAGGTGATTGGGCAGTGACTTTTATAATAATAGGATGATAATTCATGTTAAATGTTTTAGAATTGAGAAAATATTGCTCACAATATAAAATAGCGAGTAAAATAATGAAGTAATTTTGGGGAGTAGATACGTACAGGGGAAGAAAAGATGTAAGCAGGAATTCCTTATTTTGGATAGCTGACTTCGGGAAAATGCAATATCAAAAATAGTTTGTTTGAGCGGAAACGGTAGATAAAAATTATGGGTTGATAAAATTACGAATGGGATTGGAAGAATGTTCGAGGAGACAAGAGTAACATGCAGATCAGAAAGTGAAGTGGGGAAAAGAAATTTGAGAAAAGTAATCTGGAAAGAGTATAGAAAAAGACTTGAAGATATAATATAGGAAGGAAACGATGTAACACAAGATCACAAAAATCTAGATCAGTTGCAAAAATATATTTTGAAAATAACATATGAAAGTGCGTCTTTACAGAGGAGAGAAATACGTCCTGGACAAATATGACGGAAAATAGCAGAGCTCATGAAGAAGACTAAGTCTAGGACTGCTGAAGTTTTGACGAATAGCAGGGGAGGTTGAGAGATAAGACAACAAATACAGAAAGGTATTAAAGGAGTATAGGGCTAAAATAAAATAATGCAAGCAACAGAAACGGGAGAAATATGTGACAGGGAGTGTAAAATCAAACTTGAAAAATAACTTATTTGCTAGCAAGAGAAAATATTAAAAAGACAGGTGTAGTGTACATTGAATGATAAAGGGAATGATTTTAATGATAGAACGGCATAAAATAGGATTAGAAGAAGTAGAGGTGATAGAAGAGTGTGATTAAAAGCTTGAGGGCAGGGAAAATCCCAGGATACGACGTACTAACCAATCAAATGATGAAAGTTGCTTACTCAGAAATAAAATGTACTTTACGAGAACTGTTTAATAGGTGTCTAAAAAGAGGTATTTTCCAGAAAAACAGTGGAAAATTGCCAGAATATGAGTATTTCATAAGGTTAAAGGGAAGAAAAATAAGATATATAGGTTTATTAGTCTCTTGCCGTGTATGGAAAAATTGTTAGAAAAGGTTTTAATTAAAATGGTGACGAATTGGTTAGATAAGAATGAGTGTTCAGATGGAAACG
The DNA here is from genome assembly GCA_002313205.1 of Laupala kohalensis. NCBI lineage: Eukaryota > Metazoa > Arthropoda > Insecta > Orthoptera > Trigonidiidae > Laupala > Laupala kohalensis. The sequence continues at coordinate 232,521 of NNCF01131857.1, read as the reverse complement.
AATATGGATTCAGAAAAAAAGATTAATTCTAGATCCAATGAAAATGTTAACGTGCTGGATGCATGAAAAGGAAAATAGAGTTAGATTGACACTATTCTTTGATATAAAAGGGATGTTAAACAACGTGCAATGGGCAAAAGAATTGCGTATGTTACAAAAGCACAGAAGAAAGAAGGGATTACACAATATTTTGGCTTATTGTTTTACAGATAGAACATCGTATATGAAACAGGGGCAGACAAGAATATATTGTGAGAATCATAAAGGATGTCCACAAGGTTCTAATGGTGGACCTATATTCTGGAATCCAATGATAAATGGGCTGATTACAATAGTACAAGAGAATGGTTGTAAAATAGTGTGTTATGCAGATTATATTGTGATTTTTGTGGACGACAAAACCGGAAGACAAATAGAAGAAATGGGAAATACAGCATTAAAGACATATGATAAATGGTGTCAAGAACATAGGTTAAAGATTGCTACAAATAGAGATTGCTACAATTAACTCTGCTTGCAGTAACTGGGGTGGATCGAGTAGCCTCACAGTGCTGTTGCCGGTCCCAAGCCCGGATAAAGGAGGAGGGTTGGGGCGTCAGGCTAGCGACCTGTCCCCCATAAAAAAGACCACTGCTAAAAGTCTCAGCAATCAGCCTCGGAAAAAGGTAAAGGATGGACGACGACACAAGCAAAGACACATGGCTATGAATATTGGTACATGGAATGTTCGCAGCCTGGTAAAATGAACGAACTAGCTGATAAAGTCAGAGATCTTAAGATGGATGTCATTGCTCTCCAAGAAATAAGATGGAAAGATAGTGGAATTATAAGCAAGAAGGAATTTACTCTATATTATAGTGGTGCAAAAAATATATCAGGTCAGGCAGGGACCGGTTTCTTTGTAAAGAACCAGATACAAAAGCATGTAATCAGCTTTGTGGCTCATAGCGAAGAATTAGTAAGTTGCGCATAAAGGGAAAATACAATAATATCTCATTGATTAATGTATATGCTCCTACTGAAGACAAGGAGATGGAAGAGAAGGAGAAATTTTATGAAGAACTACAGTATGTATTCGACAGCTCCCCCAAAAGTGATACCATTGTGATATTGGGAGATTACAATGCTCAACTTGGGAAAGAAGAATGCTACAGCACAGTAACAGGCATGCATACTTTACATGAGGAGACCAATAGTAATGGAGAGATATTATGTGGATTTGCAGTAATAAATGATCTAATTGTTATGAGTACGCAATTCCAACATAAGAAAATACATTTAGGAACCTGGAATGCACCAGGACAAATGTTAGTAAATCAAATTGATCATGTGATTATTAACCGCACCAAAAAGGACCTTATAAATGATGTAAGAACATTGAGGGGACCGAACATAGACAGTGATCATTTTATGGTTAGAACAGTATTGCATCTAAAATTACCAAAGATATGTACAAAGAAAATATCATGGACTGTCGGATGGAATAGAGTAAATATGTGTAATATTAGCAAAATGAAGGAATATCGTTTAGAGTTATTCAGGAGGCTTAAAGATCTCCCAAAGAGTGATGATGTAAATGAAGAATGGAAGAATGTACAAAATGCAATGATAGAAGTAGCGGACAGCATAATAGGAAAGCAAAAGCCTATAAGGAGTGAATGGTGGGACAATGACTGTAAACAAACTATTCAAGAAAAAAATGAAGCTAGAAGAATATATTTACAATCTAAAACAAGAGCTAGTTATGATAATTATAAATTAAAAAGATTGCAGGCTAATAAGATCTGTAAATTGAAAAAGAAAAGGTGGATGAATAACAAACTTAATTGCATAATAGAAAGTCACAAAGCAAGAGAAACGAGAAAATTTTATAAGGAAGTTAGAGGGCTTCAGCAAAAGCATATAAATGTCCCTCTATTATGTAAAGATGAAGAAGGAAACCTGTTATTACAAGAACCTGAAATTTTAAATAGGTGGATGAACTATTTCAAAATGGATCTAAATACTGCTGCAAGTACACTAGCTGTTTTCCCTCAATATGCAGAAACCAGTTCTAATAATGAACACGAACTAGATCCCCCTTCATACAATGAAGTATGTTATGTAATAAGGAATTTAAAAGCAGGTAAAGCTCCTGGTCCTGATAATGTTTCTCCAGAACTTATTAAAGGCGGTGGTAGAACATTATACCAAAGGTTACATTGGTTAATCTTGAAAATATGGGAACAAGAAGAGATACCGACCAACTGGAGGGAAGGAATAATCTGCCCAGTGTTCAAAAAAGGAGATAGGCATGAATGTTGTAATTATAGACCAATTTCCCTATTAAATGTAGCTTATAAGATTTTTGCAATCCTGTTAAATAAAAGACTTACTGGTATTGTTGAAGATCAACTAGATGAATCCCAAGCAGGATTCAGAGCTAACAGATCAACAACAGACAACATCT
>NNCF01131857.1:207398-229340 GCA_002313205.1 Laupala kohalensis | reverse complement strand
TAGACCAAAAGGAAGACCGAAAAGGAAATGGGAAGAAAACATCTATAGTGACTTGCGGCTAATAAAGACGAATTGGAGAGGAAAAGTTGAAGACAGGAAAGAGTGGATGCGGATTGTTGAGAAGGCCAAAACTCTTCCTATAGAGGTGTAGAACCTCACTAAGAAGAAGAAGACAAATAGAGCGGTAGTGATGGTATTTGGAAAATTAAAAGTTCAAAAAAGAGAACCAGAGATACGATTACATGGAGAGAAAATTTCAATTAAAAAAGAACATGTATATTTAGGAGTAATGTTTGATCAAGGGATGACATTTACAATAAATGGAAGACAAAATTAAATATAAAATGACTTCATCTACTACAATTCTTAAAGGAATGATATTACCAGTTATTACATATGGTTGTGATACTTGGGCAGAGGCATTAAAAGTATGAAAAAGCAAAAGAAATTGGAACGATTACAGAGATTTTGTGGCTAAAATTTGGCGGAACATATCGAACAGTTTCGGGAGAATCATTGAATGTGTTAGTATGAGTTTTAGCAATCGATCTCAGAATGCAAAAATTAATATAGCGTAAAATAATAAATCAATCTCGACAGATAAAAATCGATGGAGAAACGATAACAAATAAAACTAAGGGATAGAATAGTACAATAACTGAAAAATTATTAGAAGCCAGGCAAGTGCGTTGGAATATATCAACAAAACAAAGGAAAATATACGAGTTTATTCAGAATGTCAGATATGTCTAATTGAATTGTAAATTGCTTAACCCCGGACGTGCAGTGGCTGAGTTTCTCACAAATCATGGAGATACAAGGTAATACCAGAACTGATTCCACATTACAGATGACAGCATGTGCGTGTCAATTTCGAAGACTTAATTTCTTAGAACTGAATCAAAGGCCCGGATATAATCAATAAACACTGTGTAATTCGATTCCATGTTCATAACATTTTTTTAATAGATTTGTCGCATCACAAATATGTTGTCAATTGTCAATCTATTCCTACGACCCCCCAGGGGACTTACATCTAGTAAGTACGTGTTTAGCAAACACAGGGCCCCGAGCTGAGTCTGGCATTACTTCCACTTACTTGTCCTAGGCTCCTTCCTTTCTCTTTTTTGACCTCCCTTGGTCACCTCTTGTTCTTTTCGATCCCTACGCTATTAGAGCTAGGGTATCTTTCATTTTCCTCATCCCTCATTTTTGTCCTACCCCTCATTTTAAGTCCCCCCTCATGTTATGTGCCCCCCTCATTTTTTGTCCCCCCTCCATTTGATATTTTTATGTATGTTGTGAGATATGTTTTGGTGTGTTGTAGATCAGGAGGGGCTTTAGTGGGTAAGGTTGAATCATTCGGCGAGTCCCACACGCGGGGAGAGTCATGTTGGCTCTCCCTAGTGGTAACTGCATTTTCCCTACCTGTACAAGTTTTTCGGGCTCCAATGACCTTTGATGTCGACATGAGCCATAAAGCCCCACAAAAAAAAATGTTCCTACGAAATCCTGCTTGATTTTCACCAAGTTTGTCTTCAACTATATCAACTAGCCTCTTATTCGCAAGAACAGCTAAAATTTTGTATGTGATGTTCAACTATATCAACTAGCCTCTTATTCGCAAGAACAGCTAAAATTTTGTATGTGATGTTTAACTAAGCTATGTAATTTTTACAATCGAACCTATCACCTTTTTTGTAAACCGGAAAGATTATACTCTCGTTCCATTGAGATGGTAACTTTTCTTGATTCAATATTTTAAGTATCAAATTATGTATTGCCTTTTGAAAGGTTTTCCCTCCATATTTAATTAACTCGGTGGGGATGTTGTCAGCTCCAGCTGCCTTATTCCGTTTCAAGTTGTTAATTATATAGCATATCTCATTAAACGAGGGTTCGGCGATGTTATTTCCTATTTCTGTCTCTTGGTCATGTGAATCTTGATTGCCTCTTTGTGTTACTTCTATTAGATCTGGGGGATTAAATATATTGACAAAAAAATATATCCATCATGCTAGTATTGCACTTTCTTGTGTTAACATGTTCCCATGTTCATCTTTACAGACGTTCATGTTCTCACTGTTTATTCTTATTCATTTTTAGCTCCCCAAAGAATTTCTTCCTTGGTGATTAGTTTGCTATTGATCCACTCCTTTTTTATTTTACAGACTTTATTTGCCTTTCTTCTCTCCAATCTGTAATTATCGTAACTGCTTCTAATTTTTAACAGAAGGGTTTTCTTTCGCTCATAGTTTTTCTTGGTTATTGCTTCTTCGCATTCGTTATCCCATCATTTTGGTTATCATTTTGGTTATTGCTTCTTCGCATTCGTTATCCCATCCCAGCTACTTTGGTTATTGTTTTTGCAAGATTTTCCCAATTCTCTTCTATTTCCCCAGTTTTGTTCTCATTATTTATCATGTCCCTAATTGTCCTATTATATTATTTCAAGATCTTTGGATCTTATAGTTGATCAAGATTCCATCTTTTCTTATGTTTTCCCTTTATTCTACATATCATAGGGACTTTTTGCTGCAGGATAATTTTAAGAAGAAATTGATCGGAGTCTATGTTGGGTTCTCCGAGAGATCTTACGTCATCTATTAGTTCCTTCTTGGCTCTATTAATAATGACATAATCTATTTGATGTATTGTTGTCAAGATCCACGTACCTTTGTGAATTACATTATACTGAAATTGTGTGCTCGCTTCTATCAAGTCATTACATTCCCCAATATCACATAGCAGTTCTCAGTTTTCATTAGAGGTATTATGTATTGTATATTTTCCTGTTACACTTTGGAAAGCCTTCTCTTTACCTACTTGTGCATTAAAGTCCCCCAAGACTATTAAAATATTGCTTCTAGGTACTTGATCAATTGTTTTTTGAATGTCTTCATAAAACATTTCTTTTTTTCTTCAAACTTTTCATTTGTTGGAGTGTATTCATTTACTAAAGTTAGATTATTAAACTTTCCTTTCAGTATTAGTTTGCTTAATTTTTCTGAGATGGGCGTGAAATTTATTACTTTATTTTGAAGGGTTTTCTTCAAAATAAAACTAATCCCTGCTTGACCTGATCTGGATGCGGAACCGCTGAAATAGAAGATAAAATTTCCTTTTTTCATGCATTCGGTTTCTGGCTATCTCATTTCCTGTATTGCAACAACTTCCAATTGAGTCTTCTGAATCGGGTCAACGAGTTCTCGTAATTTTCCTGGTTTCAGTGACGTTCTAACATTCCAGATTCCAATTATCAATGTCCGTTTTCTTTGCCTTGGTCGTTTTTTTAAATCTTGGTCAATGTTCATATTCCGAGGCTGTTTAGTGGAGCGTTTAGCAGTGTACGTTTTTTTTACGTAATGATGGGGAGCTATCCCAACATCCAACCCTCCTCTGTCCAGGCTTTGGACCGGCAACGGCTGTTACTAAGTTACTCAATTCCCTCAGTACCCACCGCAGGCGGAGTTTTATAGATGAAATAAGAATAATAAAAGACGAACTCTCAGAATGACAGGGAAACACAGACAGCAGGATTGATATGGGAATTAAGAGATATGATGAGGACAATTAAGGTGTAATGTTACAAATGAATTATAAAAAACATTATTGATAAATACTAGATATGCTTTTTGTATTGCGATAAGATGTATTGTAAATGTGATTTGAAGTGATGTTACGTCGACAGACGTACACGCGATAGTGAATAAATAAATAAGAAAAACTAAATATGCGTTGGTGGTTTACATACGTAGATGTGGTTGGATAGTTTGATAATGCTAGCAGGACTTAAATAGTCACGAGACCAGAGGAAAGGCTGATTATAAGTATCTCGTAAATAATATGAAATCGTACTTTACACCGTTATATTTATTTCTTGGTTACTTGTCACTCGATTGAAACTTATAGTTCTACAGATTTAGCATTTGCTATGACAACTAGAGAATTTTTAATAAGTTTTTATTATTTCTCTTTTTTATTCTGTTTTGATCATTTATTTCTGTCTTCTTATTGGCTGTTTCCTTCCCGCAATCTTCTTGGCCGTGTCATACGATTAATAATTGCGAATTGTGACAACAAATTCAAACTAGAAATGAAGACACTACGTACGCTTGAACGTGGAGTCGAAGTAGAGAGGTCGCTCGTAGCCCATTCGCGTTCCGAAGACTGCGCCCCGTTGCTCCAGAACAGAGAACAGAGGTGAGCAACGCAAACGTCTTGCACGCTTGTATTCGGCCTGCAGTGGGTACAGAACAGCGTAGTGCCTGCACACAAAATTACCTTTTATTATCATTCATTGCGTTCACTAAAAGGTTGATAAAACATTTTCTTGTGTTATTTAATCATCGATCACAAAAAATATCTTGCCTTCAACATTACCACTGCAAGTTTCTATCATGCATTACATAATTTCACATATTATATCTCATACATACATTTACCATACATTCAATGTTAATCACTCTTTCACCTTTTCACTATTAACTTCCATACATTATGACCAGTCCAGTTTTGGTTCTGTTCTTGGAGTTCATCACTTTTAATGCTTCCTATCATCATAATATACTCGCCAAACATGCCATACACGTTCTTAATTACCACAAACGTATATTTGTTATGACAACAAATTAATAAAAACATTCGTAAACTATTTTCGAACGAAAGCAGAGGTTGACAGCTTAAGACATTTCCCTGAACTTTGTCGGTCCCTCCACTCCTAATGAGCTCGGTTTTGTCCGGAGTTAAGATCTTAATCTCCTACTGAACCCAAAATATGACAATCTTGCTTTTTTTATTTAACGTTTTATTACCAATTTAATGTTATATTTCCAATATAAATACAATTACAAAATATTGCGTCTGAATTGGATATAAATTACGAAAAGAAAATAAAGTTCAGGTCAGATTTAATCTTTCATTTGTACTTTAACCTATCCTATTTAAGTTTATCGTAATTGTTTTGTATTTGCAGTTTTTATTCGCAATTTAATATATTACAAATTATTTATTTATTCTTTAATACATTTTTATTCAACGTTTTATTACCACTATAATGAATTATTTGTAATATATACTATACTGAGAATAAAATTGCGAATAAAAACTGCAAGTACAATACATTTACGAAAAAATTACAAAGGACAGGATAAACTATAAATAAAAGAAAGAACCTGGCACAAACTCTTAATTTTTTCGTTATAATATAACGTTTAGATCAAATTTAATTTTTGTAATTCTACGTATATTTAAAAAATAACATGAAATCGGAAATACAGCGTAAAACTAGTGGTGCAAAACCATTGTACATACTTTCTCATATACGTTTCTAAGTCTGGACTTGAAAGAGACATTAAAGAAGGGATGATTTTCACATGCTACTCTACAGTTTCATCGTATTCAATATACCCAATTTAAAAATATTATTAAAGAAATATTTTACTAGCATTTATAAAAATGAATCTCTAATATACAAATTCTGTTTTTTTCGTTCTGGGTGGGAGGAAATAATATCAGAAAGATTTATATTATATTTCAAGATATATATTTATTAATAAATATAAAGAGAAATATAATATTATTAACGCGAGAACAAAGCCAGCAGACCATAAATAATCTTATAAAATTTATTTAGGAATTAAAGAGTTTTTTTTTTTCAATTTGAAATTTCAACATTATATTAATAAACACTAATCGTATCTACTGATGATTTCCGTTAAATAGGTAATACCGTTTGTTTTATTTACTTTGTGTTATTTCGTAACGCTCCCGTTCTATCTCGACAAATAATTCTGTAAGTGTTAAAATACATTTTTAACAATAATGTTATTTTTAACAAGTGATAAAGCTATAAAGGATTGAATTTAAAAAATCATAAAAATTAACAAAAAATATTATTAAATATTACCTTCAAAATGAAAAAAACATGTAGTCAAAGTAATTCTTCAAACGATAAGAAATCATATCAACTAATATCCTCACACATCAAATAATATACACAAACATTAAATATGACACAGCATGCACCAATTAACAAAAAAGCATAGCAAAAGGAGCAGTGGACACATCTGATACGTCAGAATCGCTGCGCACAAACAGACACAACGCAAAAACCACTTTTTCGGAATCAGGGGTCACAAAAACGGATATTTCTGCAAAAATCTAGTTTTCTATTTTTTTCACGGTTACAATACTTTCTATGTACTATGTATACGAGAAAGTAATGAAGAAAAATAAACTAAGTTTTTCGGTCGGTGTTGGAGTTAGTGTCGTGGGTCCTCGCTCGAAGGTCGCTTAGGTTGGCCGATCCAAGCTACGAGGTTGGACGTGACAAAGGGGGGAAGGGGGAAAGGGGATAAGGGGGGTGGTAGGGGACAAGGGGTCAGTTCTAGAGAAACTCATGGTGTGTATAAATGGTTTTAATAATCACGGGGTTGTAGTGGGGTCGATCGCCGGAGAGAGAGATAATATAGTCCATGGTAGTGGTCGCCGTAGATCTGTGGTCGGCGGCTGTCCGTGCTGTCACTGAGCTCCGACGAGGGTGGTTCGGGTCGACAGGTGTCTGTCCTTCGGGATCAGGGCGAGGCTTTTCTGAGGTGTCGCAGGGAATTGCAACGCCCACAACAGATAGGCCACCGCTCTAGTCCGTCCACCCAAACCGTCTCTCCTATCGTCTCTCTCTTCTTTATTATATATCATTTATGACTATGACGTCATGACCCAGTGACCTAGTATCTCTCTCGGACGTCTGAACCCAATGCAATATGCTGGCTGCGCACACACATTCGGGTGTCTTCACGAAATCTCCCCCCTTTCCAAAAAAGGGACATCCGTTAGTGATGACATCCTTGCGCACCCCTCATATTTATTTACATAATTTTTACATCTTGTCGCGTAGCGCAGTAAAAACTATACATTTAGATAGACATAGGTTACTACATATCACTGCTTGCCTTGCGCGTACTTAATTATTTACATTTATTTATATTCTCTCGCCTGCTAAATCTAACACAAAATTTACACTTCATAATAATAGTACAAAAACAAAACAACAAAATTGTTTATATACAGTATTTTAAAAATGAGGGAATAATGGTACGTGAGTTTGCATCGGCAGCATGTTTATCACTTAAACTGGCCCTGTTTCTCGCTTTCCCATTTTCCTCTTCTTACACCGTATGGCTGCATACATTATAATTTCTAATCCCACTACTCCAAAAAATATATACAAGCTCCAAGACACTATTCCTAATTGCACTGCATTGTTTTTACAAGCCTGCCACTATGTCCAATGTCTTTTTATCTCCTCTAAGGGAACGGCCGGCAGGTTATGTGCGTTCTGGTTTTTCAAAACTTCCAGAAACTTGCCCACTGCCTCCGTTTCCTTCCCCAATTGTAACTCAGAGATGTTGCCCATTTCCAGGGTCCAGGATTACATTTTCGGAATTACAGACGGCATAGAATAGCTCAAAATATCCAAAATGGAAGGTAGAATTTAGAAGGGTGAATGACCAGAGCAACCACGTGGAAGCAAAAAACTCCCCTCTCGATGTAATTTAATTCTAGTCTGATGACCTCTACATGAAACATTCATCCAAGTGTACTTGCTGACGGCGTAGTACCACTTCCCCGATGTCTCCCCTGAGGCGAACAGCTCGTATGAAGTCTTTGCTACACTGACGCTGCAATACTGGTGTACTTGTTCTGAATTGTTCAGAAACATCGCTATTCTGCACGAGCGGGCGAAAGAAGAAAAAATTGGCTTCGAGAGAGGACACACTGTGATCGCTGCCTCTCGACAGTCGCCCAGCGAATCCCTATCCAAGACTACGCTTCGCCCGGTATCGCCCATTACCAACGGCCATGCCAGGGTCTCGTACATCTGAAACTCTTGACCACGGAGGAGCGGCAAGCTAACCAATAAGGTTGTGCCTCGGGTACTACTCAGTACGCGCACTCGCGATACTTCGTAGACCGTCCGCAACAACCTGCTCCGGAGTCCCACGATTTCCAGGCCGTCCGTTAGCGATTATGACGCGTTAGTCAAGACAGAAAAAAGATCAGGTTGTAGAATAGTTGGAGTAAATTTTTCCAGCTCTGCTATAGCTAGCTTGACCTGCACCCCATGCAAAACCAGCCTGAAGGATTCCAAATGCTGCATCAGTGCAGTATAACCCCCTGAACTCTGCCGCTCAGTACACCTACTTCCTGGTAAAGTGATACTAGTTCCCCGAGAACCCTATGATCTCCTCTTGTTTCATGTAGAGCATTCAGTGTTTCCACGGTGGTTGAGAGCATTTGGTCATGTCTCCCCAGGGTTGCCGAAACATTGGACAAAAAAGTGACACGGGCGTCAAGTGCCACCCGCGTCTCTTCCTGCACATTAGAAATTAGCTGTTGTAAATTTAAAATATGCTCGTCCGTCGCAGTTCCAGATATATAAATCAACCCTTTCCTATGACATTTAGCAACCCTCTCTTCCCCCGTGAACTTCTTTTCAAGATGCTCAACTGCTTCTGTTAACTCCCTAGTTCCCATTCTATTGTGTCCTTGTATTCCTAAAACACTGTCGACTCACTCGTATTTTTACACAGTTCTTTAATCTGTATAAAAAATCTAGTTGCTTGGTCAGCCACTTGCCCAAGCGCTCCTTCCACTTCAGGTAAGTGCAAGTCGATACTGACCCACCACTCAGCACACGTCACTACCACTTCGTTCCGTGGCACAAACATCATTCCTGACACGTGCAGTAGTCCACATGTCACCAATACTGCCCACAATAGTTCCATCTTCCTCCCTTGCTGCATTGACTTGCATCTGTAAGACACACAATGTTTTTTCTTATCACCTTTCCTGCTTACCACCACTCCTCTTCTTCCTTAGGCTTCTTCTTTGCTTCTGCCTCTCCTTCGCTCTTTGCTTCGCTCGGAGTTTCCTGCGTTCTTTTGGAGCAAGCTCAGGTAACTCTTCTCCCAACACTCTCTTCGTAACTCCCGCTTCCTGGCTCGGCGTCGTGTGGTTCTGAATCCTGCCAGTCGGCAGGCGGAAGTGCAGGCACCAAGTTGTCCCTCCAATCCCGTTCGCCTGGCGACTCCTTCACCACTAGCCGACACCAGCGTGTTGCGGGCTGCATCTTGGCGTTAGCGGTTTCTTGGATAGATCCGGTTCGTCCCAGACACCGAAATCCACCTGGACTTCGCATTCCTCTCCCCTGTACATACTATCAAACAGGTGCACTTCCTAATTTTGGGCGACGGTTACAGGGGGACATTACCTTCTATGGAACGGTCCTCTGGCTCCGGACCCACACTCTTCCCCTGTGACGCTTGCGCTGTTTCTGTCAATACCGCTTTAGGCAACTGCCCCTGCGCCTCCTGAGGCAGAACTAACAGGTTTTTGTGATGGGCGCACACTGTGCGTCCCGAGTGTGTTCAATCATGAATGTGACTGGTGTTCTTACCCCCTCGCACAATGTAAGGCCCCTCCCATCGTGGTGCGAACTACCTTGTATGTCCTGGCAACATTCTGAAATTTTTTAACAACATACATTGCCCTTCGTGAATGGGAGTGAGTATCCTACCGCTATTTGTCCTATCTATCTCGACTTGTGAGTTTTCTATGTCGTAACTTCGAGCCTCGTCACGGCTGTCTGCAAATTTTTTACTAAAATATCCACATAAGATTGCTCATCCTTATATTATTTTACTCTGAGAGGTAACACTGCGTTCCATGGCAGCACTAGCTCCCGTCCGTATACTAAAGCGACCGGACTGCACTGAGTAATACTATGCCTCGCATTCCGATACACGAACAACGCGAACTGGAGATGCCTATCCTAATCACGATGGTCTTGATTCACGTAGCATGATATCACGGCAGCGAAGGACTGATGGGATCTTTCCAGCTTCCCATTCGCCGCCGGGTTATAAGCTGACGTGAATATCTATCCTCACCCCTAAAATCTCGCAAATTTCCCTCATCAGTGCCGAAGTGAAATTTGTTCCTCTCTGTGAGAAAGATCTCCGGCACGCCGTGGCGACACACCACGTATTCTACAAACGCCCGGGTCACTGTCTCTCCTGACTGGTCCGGTATCGCGATTGCTTCTAGGTCAATCAGGATATACTTGTTCCCGCGTTCCGAACAAGTGAGTTGTCCCACAATGTCGAGTGAAACTTTCTCAAAAGGCTTTGATGCCTTCGACGCTTCTTGTACTGGGGAGGTTTCTTTACTTCCTTCTGCGCTCTTCACACCAGACATTTCCCTACGTACCTACTTATGTGCTCATATGACCCTGGCCAATTAAAATATCGCCGTACCACTTCTAAGGTTGCTGCAAAGCCCCTGTGACCTGCCAACGGGTTATCATGGAATCGCTCTAAAATGTGTCGTCTCATTGCCAAAGATGCGCATATCGATGTGACTGCTCCTGGAGGATGCACGTGCATTCTACACAATACTCCCTATTCGTTCACAAAATATCCTGCCTTTTTTTCTACTGCGAATTGAAACTCTTGCTTTAAATTAGGAACAATTCTGCTATTCAATTTTTATTCGTTCCATAGCCCAAACCGGCTCATATTCCTCCCCAACCTAAAAATTGCCCATACATTTTTGTGTATCCGGGAAAGTGCGTCCGCATGTGGAATTTGCACCCCATGCCGATATTGCACCGAAAATGTATACTGCGATAGCTCCATCATCCACCTGACCAATTTCGGGTTTAATTCTGATTGCGTTAGAAGCCATTTTAGTGCATTATGATCTGTTACTAATACAAACGTCCGACCCAGAAAATACACACGAAATTTCCTGACCATTTCAATGACTGCAAGACATTCCAGCTCAGTGGCACTGAACTTACTTTGCTGCAACGACAGTTCTTTGCTCGCGCAAGCGATTAAATGCTCGCCATCATCGAGATGCTGCGAAAGTATGCCATCAATGCCAACTGGTGACGCATCCGTCGTAAATACAAATGTTCCGAAAAAATCCGGAAACCTCAGAACCGGATGTAGAGTTAACGCCTTTTTAGTAACTCAAAAACCTCTTGATGCTGAGCCTGTATGTGAATTTAGATACTTTTAGTAAGATCCGAAAGACAGCTTGCTATCCCTGAAAAATTAGGAATAAATTTCCTATAGAACCCTGCTAACCCCAAAAAGGACTGAACTTCTTTGACGTTTCTCGGAATGGGAAATTCCCGTTTTGACTCTACCATTTCCTGTTCCGGACTTTAGCCAGTTTGAGATAAAGAATGTCCTAAAAAATTTACTTCTTCTTGAAAAAATTGACACTTGCTTGGCTTTAACTTCAAATTTGCTTTGCGCAATCTTAAAAAAAATTCCCGGAGTCCAACTAGATAGTCCTCCGCACTTCCATCATACCGAAGTATATCGTCTAAATATATTATACACCCTATGTTTATCATCCCCTTCATCACAATCGACATGAGTCTCATAAAAATAGCAGGACTATTACATAGGCCGAAAGCCAATCTATTGCATTTGTAATGACCAGTAGGAGTAGAGAACGCCGTCAAAGGTCTACTTTACTCCTCTATCTCCACCTGTCAATACCCACAACAAAGATCTAGCGATGAAAAAACTTGCGCTTGTCCCATTTGGTCGAAGGTCTCATCCATATTTGGCTAGGGAAAGATTTTTTCGGTGACGTTGTTCAACGCTCTGAAATCTATGCACGGCCTGTATTCCATAGGCTCGCCTGGTCTTTACTTTACTTTTTTCCTTACCAAAATTATCGGCGGGGCCCACGGATTGTCTGACTGTGATATTATGCCTTGATCCAACATATTTTGTATGGATCTATCCAACTCGGGGCGTTGAGTATGTGGTACTCGGTACGGTTTCTTTTTATTGGCTTGTCCACATTTATTATGATGGTGTGAGACACTATATACGTACATCCTAATTTATTTTTCCCCACACAAAAATATCTGAAAGTTCTTCCAATAACTTATACAACTTCCTCATAGTATGCATAGAAATCCTTTATCATTCGAACTGTTCTAAAAAATTTCCTTGCTCTTCTCCCTGCTCGGGCCAAGTGCATGGTTCTCGTTCACACGTCCAAACTTCACTTTTTTGCTCCATTTCCACTACTTCGTAATCTATTGCTAGTTTACTTCCGACTCCTTTCTCTTTATGTGACATATTCACTAACATTACGGGAACTGTTCTCTCGGTGTCTACTCTGCACAAACTTGGCACTATATTATCTGCTTGAGTTTCTTTTACAAATACCTCCACACCTTCTGCTTCGCCTATCTTTACTCGAACTATTTTCAACGAGTTTGGCGCTATTATTATTCTTTCAGATAGCCTAACTGACTTTCATCATTTTCTTTATAACACGAGTCTTTTTTCGAAACCTCAATTATATTTTGACTATCTACTTTAATGACTTGTTCACTGACCACTGTTTCATTATAGCTTCTCTGGCTTTGTTTCACTTGTTCTAACTCCTCTGGAAATTCAGGTTCATTCATACATAATAGTCCCCTCAGACAACTATTCAAAAACTCTTTTTCACAACTTTCCGATTCCTCGGCGACCCTTGCAACTGGTACTTTCCAATTACCCTGTTTCTCAGTGGTCCTAGTAACTGTTCCAGCTTCNACTGGTACTTTCCAATTACCCTGTTTCTCAGTGGTCCTAGTAACTGTTCCAGCTTCTATGTTCTGAACACTTTGACCTGCTCCCTGGTCCCCAATCGTACTCCCTATGCTTCCCTGGCACTCCATAACTGTACGAGTCACAGGCCCTCCAGCCTTACCTGTGTTCTCCTGCCCTAAAAGCCAACATATTTCCGAAGCCTGGAACTCATTTATTTTAACTCCTGAATTCCAAGAATCGTTCACTTTACACACTTCATTTATACTTATTCAACGGTCGTCAGCTACTTGACAAACTAACATTTTCTCGGCACTCTCCAAAAAATACTTCACAACTTGTGGTCGCAATGGTTTTATCAATGTGCTAACGTCCTGCCTACTCCAAGCATCTAATACTTCCCAACTGTCATGCTGTACCTCTCGCTCTTTATTCCCCGAAATATCACTAGTAAATGTTAATGGAGACTGCAATTTTTCCGCGACTTCTTCTAATTCTCCTAATAAATCCAATTTTTGTCATGTTTATCCCTGATATTCCCAACTTGTTCGTTACTATCCAACACATTTAAATCATCATTTGTCCCAGAGGAAAACAACGGTACTGTATGTCCCACTGACAAAATAATCGTCTTACTCCCTGGACAAACAAAGCTATTAAATTTTCTAAAAAAATCTAATCCGATTATTCCACTATAGTGGTTTGACCCTAAATCCATTATTAGTATGTTGTGTTCATACTTCTTTCCTCCAATTTCCAGTGTTCTAATTCCAATAAACACTGTCCAAAGAATTTTAACGGATGAACAGACGCACTTGTTACCTTCTCTCCGTATTGTTTTAGTGGAAGAATACCTAACGGAATTTCCCTGTGCTCAGAATAGTCACTGGTGCGCGAGTATCTACTAAAAACTGAAATTTCTTACCCCATATTTTTACTTCTAATTTCAAGCCTAAGATCGGTTGAACCGTCAAAATTATCCATGGTTCTGCTGAACAACCGGCGTCATTCCGTTTTTTTGACACAATACTGGTAAATGCCCCGCTTCTCCACATAACATGCACATTTTAAATGGGCCCTCCTGAATCCCATGCTGTTTCCTGCAAATTATACAATTTTGTGGCCTCGTTCTGCAACTGTTCGCAAGGTGACTCCTAACCCGCAATTGTAGCATCTCAGCGGTCTCTTACGTAACGGCGCGTGTTTACTGCTGTTGCACGGACTACTCACTGGTATTCTGCTGACGCCGAGTGGCAAGGGTGGTGGTGACCCTTCCGCTGACTGTACGACAGATACGGAGATCGTCTGCACGCCGTACGCTGAATAGCTTTTCACGACTTGCTCCTCCGCTATCGTAAACACCTCTTCTTGTACCATGTTTTGAGGATCCCTGACCGTCACAAAACGACCTAACTCCTGTTTTAATCCTGATAAAAAAATTGAGCCAACAATCGTTCCTCGAACATTTCTTCCACGGATTGTTTGCATATGTTATCGTAGGAAAGTAGCAATTTTCTACAAATTCCCCTCAACCGCGTTGCAAATTCTATCACTCCTTCCTTTTGCCGTGACTACAACTGGAAAATAATTTCTCCGACGCAATTTTCGAAGTTTTTGGTAAAAATCTGCTTTTCAATCCGACAGTATAGTTTTCATAATTGTCCCTTAAATGTGGATTGTATTCCAGAATTGTTGCTGCTGATCCACTTAACCTCAGCCTAGCGGCTGCTAGAGTTTGTTGTTCACTCCAAGCATTGAAATGACTAATAATTGTGACTCAATCCAAAAATGTTTCTATGGTTACATCATCATCCCCTGAAAAATTTGGTATTAATAATACGCTATTCTCGAAACCAGACATCGGTAACACAGTTTTCTTACGTAACACATTTTCCTCATAAGAACTCGATTCCCCTGATCCCTCTGCTTCCAGAACATTTACTGTACATCCCCAATCCATTATGCTCTCTGCCCCGATATTTTCCCAGGACATCGGAAGATTCATTTTGTATTCGTGTATAACCCTTACGTGTTTTTTTAATAAAACCTCGTACAAAGTAAAGATACAAAATACCCCAAAACTGCATTGACAGAACAACACCTCACAATAAATAAACTTTCCGAGTAATTTATCAATAAGGAGAAGGATTTCTTCACATGAGGATAAGAAATTGGTTTTTTAGTCCTACTACTATTTATTATGTTCCTGGGCCTGATTTTTAGTTTTTAATCTAACCTTAACCTGCATTTTATTTTTGACATTGCTGTACTTGCTGAATTTCTAACTGACCTCAATTTTTCCCTCTGTGCTAATTGTTCGAACTTGCATAGCTTGTTCTTCCAACAGACAAAACATTCTAGTTGAATTACTTAATTCAATCTGTTATTTCTTGTTGTAGTCGCTGGATTTCCTCGTACAAAATTCCATATATTGATCTTGCGATTCGATGGTACGCAACGCCACTGCGACCTACTGTTGTAATATTCGGTTGCAATGATACACCTCTTCCTCTTTGCCTGAACATGTTTGACAATTTTAAGTTACTAAAAAAACACTTAATTTATACCGCAACCATAGTATACACTATCTTAAAAGCTTTTCGATACTTGAGAGACAGGAGGGAAAAAACACACAACTCTTAAGAACATAATAAGCCCATCCGTCTGATTACTGAGAAGAGAAAAACCGTAACCCTACACCTGATCCAATTGTCGTAGTGTCATATTTCCAGGAACACTGCCCCATACTTGACAACCGATTTGTCGTGGTTTCTTATCTCGAGAGGATTTTCAAGGATATTTCAGCAAAAATCTAGTTTTCTATTTTTTTCACGGTTACAATACTTTCTATGTACTATGTATACGAGAAAGTAATGAAGAAAAATAAACTAAGTTTTTCGGTCGGTGTTGGAGTTAGTGTCGTGGGTCCTCGCTCGAAGGTCGCTTAGGTTGGCCGATCCAAGCTACGAGGTTGGACGTGACAAAGGGGGGAAGGGGGAAAGGGGATAAGGGGGGTGGTAGGGGACAAGGGGTCAGTTCTAGAGAAACTCATGGTGTGTATAAATGGTTTTAATAATCACGGGGTTGTAGTGGGGTCGATCGCCGGAGAGAGAGATAATATAGTCCATGGTAGTGGTCGCCGTAGATCTGTGGTCGGCGGCTGTCCGTGCTGTCACTGAGCTCCGACGAGGGTGGTTCGGGTCGACAGGTGTCTGTCCTTCGGGATCAGGGCGAGGCTTTTCTGAGGTGTCGCAGGGAATTGCAACGCCCACAACAGATAGGCCACCGCTCTAGTCCGTCCACCCAAACCGTCTCTCCTATCGTCTCTCTCTTCTTTATTATATATCATTTATGACTATGACGTCATGACCCAGTGACCTAGTATCTCTCTCGGACGTCTGAACCTAATGCAATATGCTGGCTGCGCACACACATTCGGGTGTCGTCAGGGCATTATTTTAAAAATTCCTTGCTTAGAATCAGGAGCCACTAAAACATATTTTTGTCTAAATTACGTGATCAATTTTTTTCTTGTTTTTTTATGTTCCGTATGCGACAAAAAAATAATTATAACATTTTCGTCGGGCTCAAAGCCAATAATTGAACTTCTTAGTGATTTTATTGGAGATTTTAAAGAAAAATTAATTTTTAGAAAATTAATTTACTCTATCTTTGTTTTATCCATGTTAAATAATATTCAAGGTTCTTGAAATAGTAAACAAATGCGTGAATGTAGCTGATGGAAATTATTTTACTGCGTCTATACAAACTTTCAAGCGAAATTCCCCTAATGCGGATGTAATGCATACTAATTCTACTTTACGTAGAGAAAATTTAAGCAAAATCGTTAAACCAGTTTTAGAATAATATTCAAAAATGTACTTTGACCTTCATGTGAAGTACCATTTGTTTTTAAGCAAAATAAAATCAGAATACGTGCATCGACATCAAGTAAAATCTTTCGTAAATACGAAATATGAACTAAATTGATTGATCCATTTACTTAGAATCGCTGCGCACAGACAGAGAGACGAACAGACAGACAGACGGACGGACGATAAGCCAAAAAACTTTGTTTCAGAATAAGGGGTCACAAAAACGGATAATTCCGCAAAAATCTCGTTTTCGAATTTTTTCACGATTACAATACTTTCAATATACTACGTATATAGAAAGAAATAAAGGAAAATAAACTAAGTTTTTCGGTCGGTGTTACAGTTATTTTACAAATTCCTTGTTTAGAATCAGGAACCACTAAAACAGATTAATTTCATTCACTATTTTTTAATCTATCTACACATATAACATTGGATGAATGGCGCACCTTAACTCTCGAATGCCTGAAGTAATTACAAGAAACTAGTTACAGCGATGACTATCTGGCAACACGCATTGTGGGGTTATGACATTACTTGCGCCCATATAGAGGAGTAATAAAGGAGTGATGTGTAAAAATAATAGGTACCGACCGATAAATTTTTGAGGATGCTGAAATAAAAACCCTCCCCATAACAATTAAGACTACGATCACTTCCTAAGAGCAAATATACACCCTTTGTGTAGGGGGTTAGAGGAAGAAACTACAAAAGTGATTGAAAATGATCGCTTTTAGTGTTGAGACCATAGTTTTTTGGGCCGCTGAAACTAGTAACAACCTTACCGATCATTCTCAAGCTCCGTAGGGTTGACTTGCACCACTGTCACTGGAACTGACGACTTAGGTGTGTGCCTGTTCTGGTGCTGTGTAAAAGATTTACTTATCATTTATTTATTTTATTTTATTTTCGTTCTACATTATTTCCAGTATGACGACAACTATGGTCACTACCTGAAATTACGCACCACACTTTCTCTCTTGTCTTATATTTAGGTATGGTTTGTTATCTATTACCTCCTCTGTGTTTCTGTCGCCATTGGTTCATCTTTCCCTTCCTTGCACAGGTAGATGTGGAATTCATTATCTATCTCGCCTTATGTGCTTCCTTTATAGTCATAACTGTCATCACGTATTCGTCGAACTCTTCAAACACTTCTTTCATTGTGATGTACTTTGTCATGTCCCCGTCACTCTAGCCGTCGTCGCCAAAGTTGTCCCATCCAGCGTCCTCTCTCCTGTGTCAGTACGCAGTCATGCAGTATGTGTTCCACAGTTTCTTCGTCCATTCCACAAACACAGTCTGCAATACGCCGTAAATTTCTCTTCATCCAGTATTTATTGTAGTCACCATGTCCAGTTAGTACCTCCAGTAACGGCTGCGAAGGTAGAAAACACTTTCTATTCTTGTAACTGAAGTTGACGTCATTGATAAATTCATATGACCTGCGTCCTTTTTTAACCGTCTTACACCCTATATTCCAGCATCTAACGAGTTCCCTACCTATCCTCACCTTCCATTCTGGCTCAGTTCCGTGTATTATCACATCCCCTATGCGTGCATCATTTTGTCGCACATTATACCTTCATAAGTGGCGGTCCAACTCCGGATCCATTGGTACTATCCCAATTAGTATTTGCAGTGCTCGTGTCGAGGCGCTCCTCTACACATCGCTCCACAAAATCACTCAGGCATTGGTATTGTTCCAGATTCCGTTCTGAGTGCCGGAAATTGCTACGCTCATCCAACTCAGCTCAACAGTATGTTATTTGCGGCACAAGAACGCCTTTGTAGAGTTGCAGAAGTCGTCTCCCAATTGGGTTTATGTTGACACCTATTCTCATTAAGAGGTATACGACCTATTTTCATTATGAGTGTCTTGACCTACTTCCCCATGTAGTTAATGTGGTCATTGAATTTTAAACGTTCGTCGATGCATTCTCCAAGATACTTAACTCTTTTCTTTATTTTGAGTCCCCAATCAGGGAACCGAATTATTGGATCTCCTCGACTATCCTCGAATCGCATAGCCGAAGACAATTCCTTCAATGTTTGTCCGAGATATTTTTAATTTTGTCTTTGCAAGAGCATTCAAATTTTGTCAGCCGTTCGGCACTTATTTTTTCTAATTTTCGTTTACCGTTCCCGTCTATAATCAGCGCTATGTCGTTAGAATACGCAATTATTTCTAATCCCATCTGTCAGTTTTTCGAGTACGATTTTAAGCAGGGTGTTCCACAAAATTCGTCCCGCATAGCTTCCTTGCGGACAACCCTGCTTGACTTTATGAATAAACTTTTCGCTTCCAATATTCAAAACCACGTGTCGACCCAGTAAATAAGGTAGCATTATGCGGAGTAGGATGGGTGATATTTCGTTCCTTTTCAATTCCTTCAACACAACAGTCCATTGCACCGAGTGAAAGCTCCTTCAAAACCGATAAGAACAACTAGTTTGTTTTTCTTATGACAATTTCATACTCAATTCACAAGATGTTCGACTGCATGTTCCGTGTGTCGACCTTTTGCAAAGCCGTATTGATTGATATTCAATCTTCCTTGTAGTTCGTTCTGTATCCGGGTAGTTAGTAATTTGTCATATAATTTGCCTAGTGTTGGAAACAACGTTATTGGTCAATATGATTTCGGCAATTGAAGATTACGGTTACCTGGTTTGAGAAATAGTTTCAATTGTTCTACTTTCCTCTGTCGGTGATAATACCCTGCTGCATAAAATACATTATATATCGCCAATTGTCCCTCACTATATTTATGTTGTAGTTTCTTTAACATTGCATTCGTTATACCATTGTAGCTCAGGCTTTTCTTTTAAATCAGACCCGTCAACATTTGCCGTACCTCATCCGCCGAAATAATGTCCCCATTCGCCAGTTTAACTAAGTCGTACTCCCAACCCGTCATTTGTTCCATCTTCCCCGTTGTAATATGTCTTGAAACATTTGCTTTCTAGTTTCTTGCCATTCCTTTGTGAATGTCATTCCTGTACACCACGCAGTTCTATTTTTAATTTTCTCAGGGCCTAATATATAGGGAAGCCCCCACACATTTGTGTCAATAGTTTCTTCTATGAATCTTTCCATGTCTGTACATTTCTTACAGCGAGTTGTCTTATTGAATCGGCGTAAATACGCTCTGTATTTCCTTTTCCCTGCTTCGTATCTCTCAGATTCCGCCTTCCACTTCTTACATGCTCTGCGTAACTTATTCAGCTCTTTTTCCTTCGTACACAGCTCCGAATCCCACCAGGTGTGTCCCCTACGGCAACCATCTCCGCGTTTGCCACAAACTGGCCATACCAGTTTCAACAGATATTCCTGAATCATATCCACTCTCTCGTCTATGTCCCGGATATCGTTTCTTATTCCATATTTCTGGCACTAACTCTCCTCAGTTTTCAATTTATTCCAATATATTTTCCTGTAGTTGTAAACATTTATCAGGGTGTTTATTTTCATTGTTCTTTCTATTTCGTAAATTATAGTTTTGTGATAGCTGTCGATCTTGTCATCCACTATCCACCCTGTCGCCATGGTTTTGCTGTTTAGTCTGTAATAGCATGTCTATTATAAAGCGTTTATTGTCTGATTCAAATATATGTACGCCGTAGGTATTTATAATACATGTATGTATTTATTTATTATATATGTATGTCAACTTCTCGAGTTCTCGTCCTCGTACGTTATTAACTGCGTCACCCCTAAGTTGTGATCGTCCATTACAGTCGCCCCTAGATATACTACTGCCCATTTATATGGCTCAAGGAAACGGGATACCTGTCTGAAGACTTGCGAAAGGTACATATACATTAACGCTTATTACATCTATGTCCCCCTTAGCCAATCGGACGACCTGGGAATTTGATGTTGTAAATTCTCTAATTTCCATTATATCTATGTGGTCATTACAAAATAATGATGGCTGGTTACCGTATGTTCATAAATAGCTTTAAATCTTGAAGGCATGTTTACCAACTACCCCCGACGCAAATAAGGTTCATGAAGTGCTACTGAAGGTAAATTCTGCTGTATGATTTTGTGTCTCTCATTGGTGTTTCTGTGTATTACTGCACAAACTTTTAAGTACTCTGGGCATTAACTACTCCTTACATTGTGCGTATTGCTTTGGCCTTCTCTTGTGCAATTGACGAATTTTACTGGGTGTGTGCGAGTTGGGCATGTATGTATATCATGTCCTGATTGGCAACAATGTCCGCATATTTGGGTTTTCTCCCGGCAGTTTCTGACCTGGTGCCCAAAACGATGGTATTTAAAACACCTGAGGCGTTCTATATACCCCTCAACTCTATACGAACTGTACCCCACGTACATTTTCTCTTATCTATCACTCTCTTGTACATTCCAGCTGGTAGTTCTAGTATCCAAAGCCGCGTTCGCCAGTCGGTTTTACCGATCCTCTAAATAACTCTAATTCCCTTTTTCCTCTGACAAACAATTTTATCTTTCAACTTTTGAAAGAAACTCATCTTCCTGTATATCTGGTACTCTGTATATTATTATATTTGGGTTCATCTTGTGAGTTCCCTCTTGTCGCAATTCTGCGTGGTCCTGTAATAAGAGGTCTATTTTCTTGCTCATTGATACAATTTCTACCCTTACCAATTGTTTTCCCCTCGAGTTATTCTACATTCTTCGATATTAATCATTCCACAATCCTTACGCAATGCATTGTAAAATGACTGTGGAATATTTATGTCGGGGAAGATTTTTTATTGCTTCACAAATCTCAATGCTGAGGTTGCTTCGCAATAAGGTTCTTCCTCTTCAAAATAAATACTCACAGGTTAAACAGGACAATATTTATTATGCAGGATCAATTTGAACAAGTGATTGAATCGTAAACAATAAATAACACAAGGTTGGCAACTATAGGCGTTGAAAGCTCTGTAAATGATGCCTTTTCTCGTTCGGCTCACTGCTGTGGGTAACCTAGTTGTCGAGGTTGAAGAAGTTCTCTTCTTCGTCACGAGAGGGTACCACTGGTGATCAATCCTGAAGTAGCTAGATGCTAGCGTGGTAGTACGGTCTCTCGGCGCGTGACGGCGCCTCGTGTCCTTGAATGGTGGAGTTGGATCCACCGCTGATCGTACGAGGGCGCTTCGTGTCTTCGAATGGTGGAGTTAGTTCCACCGCTGATCGTACGAGGGCGCTTCGTGTCTTTGAATGGTGGAGTTAGTTCCATCACTGATCGTACGAGGGCGCTTCGTGGGCACTTTGAAGGTAGAGTTAACTCTGCTGCAGGCCGCGAGATAGAGCCTTGTGGTTCTCGGAGATGGAAATAACTCAGTCACGGATCGGACGAAGCTTCTTGAACATAGAATTATTTCGGCTGCTCTCGTGTCGTTTGATGATGGAAATAATTCAGTCACAGGTCGTAGCTTCTTGGACATACAGAATT
>NNCF01131857.1:172761-207386 GCA_002313205.1 Laupala kohalensis | reverse complement strand
ACATAGAATTATTTCGGCTGCTCTCGTGTCGTTTGATGATGGAAATAATTCAGTCACAGGTCGTAGCTTCTTGGACATAGAGAATTATTTCGGCTGCCCTCGTGTCGTTTGATGATGGAAATAATTCAGTCACCGGTCGGCGTAGCTTCTTGGACATAGAATTATTCTGCAGAGCTGAGTTTCGACATAGAATTATTTCGCAGAGCTGGGTTTCTGGTTTGAGGTTATATCGGTCTCGATGTTCACTCGGCCAGAAATCCCGTCGTACTGATTTCACCGTCGTGCTGTTGCTATAAGCTAAACTTTGACAACTGACAATTGAGGTTCTCTCGAAGGTTCTTAATAAACTGACCCGAGTTCTCGAAGATTCTTAACAAATAGGCGACATACGCTTGGTGGTGCACGCGGCTCGGGGTCTCATGGAGTCTTCTAATGTGTACAATGTAGGGACTCTTTTCGTCGTATGTAGAGACTCTGCGGTGTATTTCGCCGGTCTTGGATCTCCAATCTCTGATACTTCATGACGACCTCGTAAACAATATGGCGCTATTTGGTTTGGCGTGGCATCATGTAGCTTTTTATGTGTTAGATACATGAGGGAGTTTATCATATACGTATTAAGGTACGTGTTTCGTTGTATATGTAGAAAGGTGCTTCTACATTTATATTCAGAGTTTCATCACGCTTGCCAAGTATGATCACCTTTTCTTTTAATCTACTTGTTCTCTGTACTGTCCTTGCGTAAGTATTTTCTCGGTTCTCTTCACGACATATGTCTTGGTCCGTCTGCTGTTCCGTTAAGTTCTCTCCTATTTCGAGAATTATTCCATTAGTCTTCTATAAAGTCCGTTTAATGTCATTGACCTGGTGTAACATAATGTCTTGTTTATTATTGTGTTGATCTTGACCAATATATATTATATAACGGAACGATATATTCGAGGATTTGTCATCAATCAATTATTCGTTTTACAACGCCGTTTCGGCAATTTATTTTGCCTTCATCAGGGCTACAAAGAACGTACACAATTTACATTATTTCTAGTACACTTTGAAACAACTTATTAACACAACCTTACCTATCTCATATACAACGTACATCAAGTGACAAGAAATTCCATCAAAAAACTTTAAAATTGTACATAACATGTTAATTGATAATAATTTTCCAAGAAAATAGAATCTTATTTAATACCGCTGTGAGGAACACCGAAATAGGTAAGAGTAAGGAAAATGTAAAGCATATTTAAATTAATTACTTATGTAGGTCTATGGGAAAGGCTAGAAAAAAAATTGAAAAATGAAGAAGTGGGTATTGTATATAAAAGTAGCAATAATATTGGTAGACAAGTGTTTAGTAAATTAAAACAAAAGATTGAGAAAACTGACACAAAATTGTTGTACATAAGGTAGATTGTAATGAGTGTGATAAGTTTTATATTGAGCAATCCTCACAGTTGGTTAAAAAGAGATTCAAACATTGTATCTTAAAAAGGTTCAACCCATGTATGTTTTAGCAAAACATGCTTTGGCAAATCAACACAGTTTTGATTTTCAAAATGCAAAAATTTTGTGTGCTGAACCTAATTACAAAAAAAAATAATTAAAGAAATGGTTTACATCACTAAGTTAAGTGATAAAACTTGTAACATACAAACTGATACTGACAATTTAAGTACATGAACAAAAATATAATTGACAAATAGTTTGGCAGCAGTGGTAGGGTTGTTTCGCCATGACTGAACTTATGAATTGCTATTTCTACTTTAATTTTTGTTTTTGACCTAGGCCAGGAAAGTTGAAGAGATGTAGTGGGTTATAGTTGGAGGTTATGGATGATGGTAATTGATGACGGTGTGGCTCCATATCATACATGTATGTTGTTTTGTATTATTATAAGACTTTTGTGGTATGTTTTTGTAACAGTTAATTCATAGTTAGATTGATATATTGTTTGTGTTAATAAGGTGTTTCAAAGTTGTACTAGAAATAATGTAAATTGTGTATGATCTTTGTAGCCCTGATAGGCAAAATAAATTGCCGAAACGTTGGAGCTGTAAAAAGAATATTTTATTGATGACAAATCCTCGAATATGTCGTTCCGTTATATAATGTCTTGTTTGTTACTCTTTAGACTACGGTGTCCTTTTGACAAATCCACCGCGTCAATCTTTTTAAGCAGCTTCATTTCCAATTTCTTTTTATCTTTTCGTAGCATCAGTTGAATATATTACACCTATCATCGATGGTCGTTACGACGCTTTTTCTAATGCGTCTACTGTGCCCCTGTCTAACAAGTCTACGTGAACCCCCTTTACTTTTTCACTTAATTGTAAAATTAGCTCCTTCGTGTTTGCTAAGTCCGTTATCTCCTTAAGCCTTTCCCGGGAAAACATTAACTTCTTTTCGTGTTTCTTCCATCAGCCGCCATAGTTCATTAATCCTGTCTCTAATACTTTGCGTATATTTACCGGATAATTCTCTAAATTTATCTTCTTCGAAGCTTTTCAGTAAACCGTCATAGATGCACTTTCCACTTTTTTAATTCCCTGCCCCGTTTTCCTGTACCGTTTCGTCCGAGTAGTAATGGTATCTGCTTCGTCTGTAGTAGTGCTTCATTCACAGGCACTACTACCACGGGAAGTAGTAGCGCCACTCATTTTGTGTTTCTGCGAGCCGGATTCACATCCGCTACAACGTGGTGAGCCTCAACTTCTAATTTTTCCTGATAAACGGATGGGTGTCGACCCTTTTTCCCCCACCCGGTATTGGTGTACGTACATTCTCGTGTGATGCCATTGTCCATAAGGGTCATGTAGGGTTGCTTGACTCTGTAAGTACCGCTCAACCAAGTGCTGATATGTACGTGAATAGGAGAATTTAAAAAATGGTTTCTCTCTCATTGCCGTGTAGAAGATGTAAATGTATTTGAGCCATAAGATTGATCTAAATTAACTGTTATTACGACTTCCATATGTGAATATTATTGAAGGTCTGGGGGTCGCAAATATTGAAGTTGAACTGTAACTTAAATCTAAAGTATCTGTGACCAATGACTTCCATAAGTGAATTTTGTTGAAGGTCTAAAGGCCGAAAAACTGAAGTTAGTTGTGAACTCTAGTTAAAATAAATAACAGTAATAATTGTATTGCACACATTTAATTACATGTGTTTCTTTCTCAGCGTTCAAGTTGATTCAGTGTATAATTTTTTGAATAACGTTGTTAATTTTCTATCTGTGTATTTTTTATTTATAAGGACGGTGAAACCTTTCTCGTGATTGCATAACAATTATATCGTGAGGATGTCGAGACATTTTCCGTGGCATCCAACCTTCACAATCTGTGTCCGAGGACAATAACCGGGGAACTTAGGTTACAATACTATATACATCATACAATCTGCACACTGAATCGTTATGAAATAGGGAACGTATTTTAATTTCGATCTTACGTACGTAAAGTATATAGTTAAGTAAATATAATGAGACAACACATTTCTCTCCTTAATTGTAATCTATAGAGGTTCATGCCAATACGAGTTCTCTCCCTAAAATTACTACATCAATATATTTCTGAACCTCGAAGTATTTTTTTTCTTCTTAAACGGAAATAGTTCTTAAAACAAAAAAATTAAATCACAAATAAGAGCTTCTCGTAGTAGAAACCATCATGCAGGCAGCTAAGAAAATCAAAATGAGAAAAGTGCAAAAAAGAACACGTATTGCCTACTAATTACAATAATGTCATTTGATCAGTTCTGGAATTTTACGATATTCATGATTATTATGATAGCTTAGCAAGATAGAGGAACACAAGGCAGTTTTGTAAAGGTGGCAAATAGCTGTAACGTTTACCCTCATATCCAAAGAAGGATCAAAATAGAATAGGAAGTAGTTCTTACCGTCCAACAACTTCTTGTAAGCGCTCCACAAGGTAGTGTCTGTTATTGTGCAAGTCGAGAAAGCGCTGCACACCAAAAGGTAGAAGTTCAGCAGAGGGCTTCCCATGAACTAGCCACTCTGCCACAGCACGTCCTATGCCTCCAGCCCCCTGCAGCGAGTTGCCATTCATTCCCACAGCTACAAGGTAATTTTTCACCTACACAGCAACACTGAGTTTAAATATATTCTTTCCTTGGTGTAAGAAATATGAGATTTATATATTTTACAGATATACAAATATAATATTCCATTTAATCCTAAAATGTATTTCTTCTTTCTCCAGAAGAATCATTTTCCTCCTTTTTTCATATTGTTTTATCAATTCTGACATCTGTCTACATTGTCTTTACAGGGTGCTATATGCATTGTACTATTCCTTTACAGATAAAATCATAATCAGAACTAAGAAATTTAATTCATTTACAGATAAAATGATAAAGAGTAATACGAGAGAAATTACTATATAATTACAGAACTGTCATAAAAAATGACAATCTATTCACATTTTGATACTATCTGGTGGTCTGCTTGATTGTTGCTATTTCTCAAATGAATTGTTAAAATTGTTCGTATACTATTTTGTTCTCTAATGGTCTATGTTTCTGATTTTCCCTTGGTCTCGTCCTGGAACCTCCTTATTTCCACACCTCTCCTTCGTTGTTGTTTTTTCTTCAAATTGTTTAAGTGCAACAGAAAATCTGAAGGTCCTGTAATATCCTGTCCTATAAATATGACAGTGTTAAATAGAGTATTGTGAATGTGAAATATGTACTCCATAAAATTTGAAATTTTATGTAGACTGAAGTTTTTCTAATGACACATATTTAACATGAAAAGCTAAAATAGTATATTTTCAATAATGTGGAGTGATTTCTAGACATAGCATATGCTATGACAGGGACGCCCTAGGCTTCTACTGAACTTCATTAACGAGAAACTTGAGGAAAGTTATAATAGCCGAAAAAAGAGGATTCAAAGAAACACCAAGTTCACTGTACGGACAAAGTTTACGTAAGAGAGCGATATTTGGAAAGTTATTAAAAAATGCAATGCTACAGTTTTATTTCCAACAGAAATGGAAGAGCAGTGAATAAGAAAATTGTGGATCGACCAGATTTCTGAAATGTAATTATCAACAAGATTTCCAAAATGTAAATATAGAAGATTTTATAGCATGGGGATAATTACAGGAAAACTACTATATAGTTCGGAACTAGATAGCAAGTATTCTTAGTAGCAAATAGATTCTAGTAGAAGCAGCTTGCAAAAAATCTGGCTTCATTAGACGCAATGTCTTGAAAATACGTTACAACCGAAAATACAATTTCCTTTAGGAATCTACTATACAGGGTGTAGATTACACTTCTTATGGTGAGATATTCCAGTAACTGTTACTAATCGGTAGTGAGTAACAGCGCTGCCAATTCAGAGAAACACATATCATATTCCAGTAAAACTGAAGTTATGTCTTTTGTGCCGAAGAGGCTGGAGGTACTGCGTCAAATTCAGTGGGTCATTAGACGGGTCTAACTGACACCACCCTGCCGACTACGGTTGATTAGGGGGTGTTAGTGGAAGAAAGGAAGACATTAGTGGAATACATGTGTCAGAGAAACGCGTATTATTGTATTTTCTGACATAACTTGAAATGGATGGAGACACTTGAATGAAATATACGGTAAATAACAGAAAGGAAGGTAAATATTTTCTAGAGGAAACGTTTGGCGGAAAAATTAAATTTACGACACTTTAAAGAGGACGATGGACATTAAATAAAAGAAAACATGCATATAGGTCGTATCGAGAGTAAGGAGAATACCTTCTGAACGGTGACGGAGATTTAAAGAAAGAAATCACTAAATAAGAGGCATGATGTGCTTTCGATAAGTGGTAGAAAGGCAACAATGGTTACTATCTGTTATGGATGACACATGTACCTTAGCTGAGTTGGAGTTGTCCGCTGCTTTCTTTGAAATGAACGATATTAGTGGATGTAGTGTGCTCGTTGACGATCTCTTATAATACCTACGGAGCGATGAGATAAGGCGTAAGCCGTCCCAAGTAAGCAACCGCTGTCTTTTTAGAAGTGGTAGCCAGTTAGAAAGCGTTTGGATATTACGGGTCACTGAGAGATATGCCGTCTGTATGAGGCTCAGTAGTATATGAGACCCACACAGTCAAATTGTTGGCTGCTTATGATAAGTACATTATGTACTCATATGATAAGTATATTCAAGTTATTGTAGAGTGCCTGCAGCGTTCACAACGTTTCTGAAAACATTTGGACATGGCGAGAGGAGATCCGTGACATTTGATAAAAAGGTTTTTTCATTTATTTTGTATCACATTTTCTAGCATTATATTTTTAGCCAATGTCTCCTTAATAAACAAGAAACAGGGTCGAGAGGTACGCACATCAAAAAGCTCCGTAAGACGTATCATAGAAAACACTACTCAGCTCCATTTGTGGTATAAATTGTATAAGTGGTGAAAAAGATAAATCTTTTGTTTACTGGTGAAAGTTGGTCAATATTTGGTCCATAGCGGCTGAAATATCAGCGTAAAACCACAAGAGTGCTTGTGTCAGCGTCCATAGTGACAAGGCTTGATGGCCTCAAAATACACAATTTCAGAGATTTTTGAGATAAGTGAAAATTTCAAAATAAACAACAGGGTCAGCAAAATCTACAGAGAGTATTTACAACTAATGGAATAACTGGTATAGAAGATGTATTGTAAAAGGACCACATGTGGGACAAAGTTTACTAATGCGCGTCTCTGGTAAATTGAATATTATAAGTACATGAACGGACTCGCCAAGCTCAATTCTCAAGTAAAGCTTCCTATATATTTTTAGTCACTGTTTCAGTTAAAACTCTGCTCAAAAAATAACGCAGAGGCATGTAAATGGGTTAAAAGGAACACTAGTTTCGTACGTACATAAGAACGGCAATGTGAATATTTGGGGGGCAACGGAAATCTAAAGTTAGTGAAGTGACGCGCTTTGGATACATACGAAGTCTACTATACGGTGTGCTTCATAACAGATGCATACAACACTAAACTCTGTGAAAACAGTGCCGCCTACAACACTAGAGCGGAACTATATACGTGTTAAACTTGTTTTGGACCCCTAAAACCTAGGGGAAGTTGGAGGGATGATAAAAATGCCCATCACTCACTCCTTCTTTAAATTTGAGTGACTTGTGCCTCCTAAGGGACGATTATTGGGGGAAATACATGTGGGAAAAAAACGTATATTTTTCAAAATACATCTTTAACGTCTGACTGGCATACTATATCGGAACTTTCCATTAGACATTGATACAACGTAGCAACTGGCTCATAAAGATTGCCTTACCACGTGTAAAACACTGTAAAACCGAAAATCGTCAGTGACGCCCGTTTTGTGGTGTGGTTTGAAAGGTGATACAGGAGCCTAACACCTGCGTCTATATTAATTTTGAGTGCTATCTACCTTATACGGGCGGAATTTCAGGGATTTTCTTCTGCCTTTATAAACTCATGAGGGCATAGTGCATCATGGATGGAGAAGAACCTTCTTCTATGCTCTTAAATAAGGATAATTACCATATCATGGATGATTTCCTATAATATCGGTAGATGAGAAACGAATCCAGGATCAATAATACAGTAGCAGTGAAGTAAATATGGCGGAAAAGGCTAGGAACACAGTTGTGAAGCAAAATAAGTTGGCGATCCCAGTAGTCTCACCAGCAATCAGTAGTAGTACCAGTGTTGCAACACCTAAATATGATGGAGTACAAGGGTTAGACATTACACCTAAGGTTAGAGGCCGCCGAAAAGGGAAGAAGGGTCTGGGTTTAGATCACATGGTTCAGTTAGAAGAGAAAGATGTGAATATCGACCAATTTGAAAAGCATGTTGGGCGTATGCAAGAAGTATTCAGGAGAAAAGTTTCGACGATTAAATAGTTTACAGAGTATTATTACGGATGGTGTGAGTGAGATATGGCGGGCGACTGTCCGGTTATAAGTGTTAAATAGTGAACTACAAATTGAACAGATTTTACAACAAACTGTATTAGAGTTAAATGAGATGGTACATGGAGCGGGGTTGGAAGCAGTAGCAATGGAGTAGTTGACAAGAGCGGTACGAAAGATGATGAAAGGGATTTAATATTGGAGAAAGTTGCACAAGGACGTGAAACACAAACGGATATAGGGCATGCAGTAGAGGAAAAGCTACTAGAGGTCCGGGAGCAGGTGCAGGAGCACTGTCACATAAGACGATGAAACAAACACTAAGTTATGTGGAGCAGCAGTGGGCAGCAAATGCTACACCGGACACGGAAGAAATGAGAGAATTAGGAAGAGAGAGTTAGGAAGATTGAAGCAGACGGTGCGAGACTGTCATCATAATTCAGAGAGACAGAATAAGACATGCAGGAGTGTTGTAGCGCGTGACACCAATGAAGACATAGCAAGAAGTAGTGTTAATAAAAGGGGGAGACGCAACTATGAGAAAGGTGCATGAACAGTTAAAGAAAACTTTAAAGGCACAAAGAGTACAAATCAAGATCGATACAACGCGTGAAACGCAGGGGGAGACTTAGTTGTAATTTTACCTTACAAACAAGAACGGAATAAATTGGAAGCGGCATTGCAGGGACAATAGCCCAACCACAGGGACTTAAAGAAGTGAAGACCAAGGCTGCGCTTACTTGGAGTACCCAGAGAAAAGACAAAAGGAGAGATACTGAATGAAATAATACAGAATAATTTTACGGACAGATAGATGAAGCACGCCGAAAAGCACGGGTCGTATACATGCAGAAAACGCGCAACTAAAAACTTACAAATGTTGTTTTAGAGTTAGATAGAACACAAACGAATAAGATATTAGCAACAGGAAGGGTTTATTTGCAAATGTTGAGTGTGCGAAAATTTGAAGACACAGAACCCATTCGATGCTTTAAATGCCACATATATGGCCACGTTACTGCTGTGTGCAAAGAAAATGAAGAGATTTATGGCCATTGTGGGACTAGTGGCCATGGCTATCAGGATTGTAACCGGAAAAAAGAGCCGCAGATCAATTGCAAACATAGGAATCACGATCATGATCATAGTGTCATAAATAGGGATTGTCCAGAATAGCAAATTTTAATGTTAAAAACAAAATTATGACTAAAGTGTTGCAACTGAATTTTCAGCGCGTCAAAATCCCTTCCATGGAAATGAGTTAATACATACGGCGAAACGATATCCATGTTGGATGTTACCAAGAAGTACCGAGGGGGTTCTGCAGCATGTACCCAGGTATATCAGGTGGTGGCAGCACCAGATCCATGGAGTGCTGTGGTAGTACATGGGATAGGAGATGTACTCATACAAGAACAATACATTCATTCTCGTATATCGCCAAGAATCAGTATCGCTAACAATAAATTACTGTTGTTAATATGCGAAATTTTTTAAAGAAGATAATGCTCAAATAAATACAATTCTTGAGGAGAATAAGATGTATGACATCCTGCAATGCGTGGATGCTAATGCACGCACGAAGCTTTTAGGAGATACTTACACAACGCGACGCGGACGAATTTTTGAGGGATTCCTTATGAAACATAAGTTAATAGTGAATAATCAATTTGGAGCCACGACACTTATTAGACAGCGAGGACAGCCAATAGCAGATGTAACGCTGGTAATGGAGGACTGCTGAGGTGGTTCGATGGAACTTGCAACACGGGTTGTTAAGTGACCATAAAGCAATAGCCATAGAAATATCATATTGTACATTGGAGGGGATGGAGCAACAGAATAAAATACATTTTCGAAATATTGATTGGGACAAGCTTGCAGGGATAAAATGGGTACTGCGTGAGCAAGTGCATGTCAGAATGAGAGAAGCAAATACGTTAGGGGAGAAAGTTGATGTCATGCAAATTAGTTTGCTCCAGACGTATGCTACGTGACTACGGCGACGTCGAGACTTACGGAAACCGATGCTGGTGGACTAGCACTTCGACAAAAATAAAGAAAGAGATGAACCAAGCCAGCAGCGACAGAGATGAACATGCGTTGCAACGACAGAAACTAAAAGGAGGAATATAGAAATCTCTTAGATTACGCCTCAGATGAGGAATCTAGTCTCTACGAGACCACCTCAGAGGTCTTTGGGTTTCACAAGTTGAATGAGAATGGTAGACTGGCCCGAGAGGCGAACGGGATGGCGCAGTTGGTAGGCGCATGAGCGCGTAGAGCTCAAGGTCCCGGGTTCGAATCCCGTTCCCGTCTCCCATTTTCATTCGACGTAACATGATTAATTTAAAAGGAGGAAGCATAGATTTAGAACTACAGAAATATGAGGACAAACGCCGCCAATATAAACTAGAAATATATGTACTTAAGCGGGACAGTTGGCAACAGTTCGTGGAGAAATCCTTCAGTAAATCGACATGGGATTTACCTTATTTAATTAGTATGGACAAGACAAGACGGAAAGAGATTTGAGTGACTTTATTGCAGGACAGAAAACATAAAAGAAGTAGGCGAGAAAAAGGTGTATGTCTCGTAGATGCGCTTTTCAAAAAGGATGTGCAGGAGGAATTGGATTACGAAAATGTAACAATAACGGAGGAAGAACGAATAACGGAAATAAAGATTTTGAACGTGGCCACGGAGATTTCAAGGAAAATTTAAAGCGTTTAGGGACGACTAACGAAGCCATGTGTGATTGTGAATTAGAGCGAGGAACCCGTGAGCTTATATTGTGTGATTGCCCACTTCATGCGCCTGAGCGGGCATGCGACATTAGAGAATATAGGAAGATATTTTAAAGATGACACCAGAAAGCACGCCAGCAGAGACACGAAGACTTTATATGGAATTTGTGAGCACGATATATGGAATTAGGACGGTGAATAGATGGAGGATCAAGAAAAGAAAAAAAACAATTATAAAGTTTGTCAAATAGCAGAGATCCTTGTATTGCTTGATGCGTCAGAGACAAGGAGACTGCTTCAAGACAAATGAATAAATATATATATATGTCTTCTTAATATAAGAAATAAAGTGACATTTGATTGTCCCGGTCTTCAATATAGTCATTAAACTGGTGCCCTATACGTTAAGTTGTCATGCGTTAATGGTGCACCCTAATCTGCTTTAATGCGAGTTTGACTATATTGAATCTCGAATACTGCAAGCCTCATTAACATATTGTGAAGTAATAAAGTATATTTCTTTTCCCACTATTAAAGCTCTCTTTTGTTAGAAAGATATTGTTTTTCCCTTTTATCTTTTTTTAAATTTTGCCCTCTCTTTCCCATAAAAATTACATTCCCGTTACATGTGGTGTACTGCACTCCTGTCTTTCTTGCATTCACAAATGTCAAATTCTCTTTTACCAAACCTCTTTAAATATGTTGAAAAATTGCTATGTCTGGTCAGAATATTCAGTAGGTAAGGGTCAGATTGAAACCACATTCTTGTCTTTTCTTTCCACCGAACATCCTTAATAAAATCACAACAGTTAGTATTACCTTTTCCCCACCTAGTCCGCCTATTACCTTTTTCCCACCTCGTCTACCAGCTTTCTAGTAACATGTCCGTTAATTTCTTCCTCCATTTATCTGTATCTTTCCTTTCTTTCTTAAAAGTCTCCTGTACTTCAATTTAGCTACTTGGATATCTGAGGGCCAAATACAGGTGATTACTTGTGAAATCGCTGTCGGAGCCGTTCGGTATGTACAGTTATTTTGAAAATACACATACGCTGGATTTTTTTACACTTTTTCATATTTCTGGATCGTCATTCTCCCCATACCGAGGCTCCTTAAGTTATTATGAGTACTACGGTTGATAGCATGAAAGAATCCAAGTTACGGCCGGATAATTCAACTAGATCTGTATGCATTATTAATTATTTTGTAAATCCAACTCGGAGCATGACGCAATAAACTTTTTCCCCTTTCTCTATTGTTTTCGAAAAAAGGTCTCCAAAATTCAATTTCTCTTCTAACCGTATCTAAATATTTTAGTGTTCTATTTTTAGCCTTTTGCCCTTTAGTCTAACAATTGGATCTCGTCGGTTTTTTGCGCTATTTCCGAACCACATTATCCCTACTTTGGTCTCAAATATATCCAAATGCACCTTACTGCAGAACTCTTCGCATTTTATTGATATTTCTTGTGTTGATCTTTCGACCTTCTTTCTGCTATCATCTACCGCTGTGAGCACAATGTCGTAGACATATACCACAAAGCGTACTCTCTCTTCCTGCAAGTAGTTCAAGAGATTTTCGATGAATATGTTTCATAGCAGTGTTCCTTTACAAGAACCCTACGGATATCCTACTTGAATCTCTCGTATTATCCTCTTCTTCCAAATATCGATAAATATTGGTTTACTCTAAATATGAGCAAATTAAGTTGTATAACGTACCTAGCACATTCTTGTCTCTCATTGTTGTCAAAATTAAGTCCCATTAGGCATTATAAAAAGGTTTTTTTATTTTTTATTTAAAACTTACAATACAACTAGTCGTTTTCCGACAAACCAGCACTTTTTCTTTGACCTAACGTTTTACATATATCCTAATGTTCCACCAATGTGTCGTCTTAGTTCTTAAACAATTTATAACACAAGTTCACACTTTACACCAATTCACTTTTTATTCACAAAGTTCGAATGGTTTTGTCCGTTTCAGTCTCCTCTTGAATCCATAACATTCTAGTATTGTTCGAGCTTCAATATTTGGGTGATCTTGTAGTCTGGTGTCATGTCTTCTAGTAATTTTTTTTAATTTCCTCTTCCACAACTAGGATACCCAGATCCTTGTGTATGTTACTATTTCTAACGTACCACGGAGCATCACCTATACATCGCAGTATATTATTTTGTCTCCTCTGTATTATATTCTTGTTACTCTTACTGGTGCAACCCCAAAGTTGTAATCCATAAATCCAAATTGGCTTGATAACTTGGTTATATAGAAGTACTTTATTATGAATTGACAATTCGGATTTCCTCCCAAGTAGCCAATGCATTTCTCTTGTTCTAATTTTTATTTCTTCTGCTTATTTCTTTATATGCTCCATCCAGCGCAATTTAGTACAAAGGTTCATGCCCAGATATTTTGCTGTATTACCGTGTCATCGGCAAAAGTTGCTATCGTTGCTTCTCTTGGTTGCGGTATATCATAAGTATATAATACATAAAATAATAGTTCCAATACACTGCCCTGGGGCACTCCTGCATGTATTTCTTTCAACTCAGAATATGAACCATCTTGTTTCACCCTAAACAATCTCTTTGTCAAGTATGACTCAATAATATCAACATAATTTTTGGTAGGCACTTGCTGAGTTTATAGACTAGGCCTTGGTGCCATACTCTGTCAAATGCAAATTATCAAAAGTGACATTTATATCTAAAATATAGCTATACAATATCTTTCTTCTCTTCTTGATACTATTTCTAATAACCTTTCCTCTGTGTCCTCTGTAGAGCAAACTTTTCACCCAAGTTTGCCAAATCTTTTTTGAGACTTTTGTGTACTGACCATATAAGTTAGCCATTATGACTTCTATATTACTAGTTCGTACCAGGACGATTTGCATGATTTCTTTCAGATACTGGATGTAAAGCAATACTTCTAGATTGCTGACATCTAAAAGAATTGCCCCCTCCTATGGTTTACCACTATATACTGCACTTATCCGAAGCGGTAGAGTCTAGGTGTAACGCAGAGCGCATTAATGTTGCTGCAAACATGCTATTTCAATAGAGTTAACCACATAATTTCAAATATCACACGAACCTAGTTTCCTTCATCGTGTATTTTGCTGTAGACAATAAATTGTCACATTCAGTATGAAGTCTCAAATGTTCTAAAGCAAATTTATAATCGGGACACTGCTAGCTTCTCGTGTTGTGGTTTCTTCTCTTACAATTATAACATGTCTCCCCTTCTTTTTTGGTGCAGTTCATATACACCTGACCGTAACCATCGCAATGACCACAATAGATTTGCTTTACCTGACATATCTTAACTATATGGCCGAACTTAAGATGTGTTGTAACAACGTATAGAGCTCAACTTATCTATTATCCTATACATCTGTAGTCATATATAAATCCTCTAAAAAGTTAAATAAACTTAACTTTTATTGCTGCAATTTCTCCGGCAGGACAGTTAATATTTTCCTTGGATACATCTTTGTTAAACCTGATTTTTTTCTTTTTCCTAAGACCTCTTAATCACTTAATCTGGTGTGCCAAACTTTCGTTTTAATGTCTTTTTTCCTGGGTCCCCCCTTTCCACGTACTACCCCTAAACAGGGTTACACGATTTTTTATGTTAATTTCTTTACATTCACCTAAACTAATAATCTCGTCTTGTATATCTTTCCACATTTAAACCATCTCATCTCACATTTCTCTACTATCATCGTTCTCACTTTTGGCAGCTTTACATTCTTCCAGCGCTTCATTCCAACTCTTATGTACAGAAAATTCTTCATCAGAATTATGTCGTATTGTTCTCCTCCGCTCGCCTTAGTGTTTCCTCAGTTAAATCCACCTCCTTTCTTTCCTCTCTCATCCTTGAGAGACCCTCAGTGGTGAAAATTTTAAACCGTTCATTGCCTCTACAACCGTTTCAATGTATGTTTCCTTAAAGCCCTGTTGTCGCTGACCATTTAGCTCCCCTTGTATATCTGCGAGTCATTGGAGTTACTGCAACATCTCCGAAGTCTGACATAAGACTCCTCGCGTGAAGATAAGATTTTGAGTGAACTCTGGTTGCGTCAATTACCTACAGAAATTAAAATCACTTTGCAGGTAAGTCCAGACATAAATTTATCACCTATCGCTCGGATGGCTGATAGTACGGTTGAATTTCTTCCCGGACGAGAATACGTCCATGCCGTGACAAAAACACCGTATAGCCGGTTTGATGTTAGTTTGCTTGAGAGGCAGGTAGCTATTTTGTCCACGCGTGTGTATGAACTTACCCGTCGCTCGAAGTCACCTGTTTGTTGCCGGTATCATTCCCCTAATTAACAAAATTATTTTCATTCACGTCCTAGAACGTCATAGAATTCCAACACCTTCTCGATCAATTCAAAGAGAAGAGTTTCTCTCATTACCTTCCCTTTTGTCTTTCCTTTTGATCAAAGTCTCCTCATCTCCGTAGCATGTGCAATACGAGGTTCTCTGTTAATATATATTTTCTTTATATCATTGCACATCCTTGCCACTTGATCGTATTATCCCTCCCCGCAACGAGGAGTGTGCTCACGTACTATCTCTACAATCCTTCTCTTCCGACTGTAGTTGTTCTTTTCAACTTTGTGAGGGTGTTTGTCTATTGCCGCAATATTTGCCGTATTCCCCCCAACTTATTGACGTATTCTTCAAACAACTCATTTTTCTTCTCTGTCTATTATAATATATACTCGTAAATTCAACAATCCTGTCTCCCTGAATTTTTTTATGTATGTGCCATATATTGGACACTCCCATAGTATATGTTCTGGCGTTTTCTCATTGTTTTCACATTGACATTTCTCACCCTCTATTTTCCCAATTTTTCATAAATACATTCCGAAATCTCCATGGCATGTCATAAACTCAGTCAATGTTCTCGTTGGCTGGAACCATTTTCTCGCCTTCCTCACAAATGCCACCTGCTTTATATATGAATACGTCAAGCATCCTTTATCCGATGCTGTCCATCGACTCTGCCAGCCTACCACCAATTCCATTGTAATTTTCTCTCTTTATCTTTTATCCTCTCTTCTCAGTTACTTTTCATTCATTACCATCTTCCCTTCCGTCCGCAATATGTACTTACTCCGTAATTTCTGTATCTGCAAGTCTGTCGCTAGTATCCCTGCTATGACATTTAATGCTTCAGTAGAAAATTTTATAACTCCCTGTCACCTGGAGTAAGCTCCCATGTTGCATAGATCGCAATTTTCTTTTCCACATGCTCATAAACTACTGTCCCCCCACAGTGGGTACATTACGTCATCATTGGTCTTATTGCTCGAGTGTACAAAATTCTTAGGTTTTTAAAGTTATGTTTTAGGTCGATATTTCTACTTTTATCGTTCTGTATAACAGTATTCGGTTTCGACTCTCTACATAGTCTAAATGTTGGACAAATTCTAGTCTCTCTAGTAAGACAATCAAATACTTACTCCCTATTTGTATTTCTTGTTATTCAATCTGACAATTATATTTCACCTATCAGAGCGTACGATACTGAACCACATTACCTTTGTCTTTTCTTATGACAATTCTAATTGCATTTCCTGACAGATTTTATTACACTCATCTATTAACCTCTGCGCCGCATCTTATAATTTCTTGCGCGAATCTTGATACACCAAAAGCACTAGGTCACCAGCATATGCCATGGTATCTACTCCATTCTCCTCCAATTACCACAAATTCCTACCCATCACTCACACCCCATAAAGTGGTCCATTGCTGGCCCTTGTGGAGGTTGCTTTGTCAAACGCCCCTTTTATATCCAAGAATATACTGGCGCAATATTTTGTTTCCCTTTTAGTTATTTTTCTGCATAAAGTTACCAAGGCGTCATTTGTACTGCATCCTTTCATAAACCCGTATTAGAGTTGATTCATATTTCCTGCAGTCTGCAAATACTGTTGTATTCATTGTGTCAATATTATGTCAAACTCCTTTCCATACGTGAGGGTTAAACAGATCGGCCTATAGGATTGTGGGTTTGTTGATCTATCCTTCCCCTCAAAACAAATTTTCACAGTTCTTATTTTCCATGATTGTGGAAAGTATATACTCTCCCAGCACATATTACGTATGCTACATATTGACAATATTGGGTCTCCTACTATCTAGAGCTAAGACGTATGTAAATTAGCTCCGTCCTGGCGGTGATCCAAAAGTGTATTTAGAGAGTTTTCCGAGGTGTTTATTAGTTAACATCAGGTAGAGTCAGTTTTCGTGAGTGTAATAGTGAAACTTACGAGAAATTTGGCCCATAGCGGCTGAAATATTAATCAATTAAGATAAAGGATAAAGTACATCATGAAGACCACAGCTACATAATATTCTGACCCCAGATATGATGTATATAAGGTGAGTGGCATACGAGGACATACGACAATCCAGACATATGAGGTTTAAAGACCAGAGTCAGGCCGTAGTGAAAACTTTGAAGACATTAGAACCAAAATTGACGCATATATTATTTTATGAAGGTGACAGAAACAACCATCGATGTAGTCGAAACAAATTTGACATGCTGAAAATAAAGTAATGGCTCAACGGAATACGTTAAAAACTTTATAGAACTCATAAAATTGTGTAGATGCTTCCGCTTACAAAAAAATTAAAAAATGTAGTGGGTTGTTTACAGCTATAATCTAGTGGTGCAAAACCATAGCGCATACTTTCTCATAAACTGTGTATGTGCCAGATTTCCTGTCTTTTCTAAGACAAAGGATAGACCGTGTGGAAATGCAATATTATTCACCGAATGCAGTTCCGCGCTGTATGCTTATTGCTTTTTAATATTTATATCAATGAAGCTCCGTGTGCATCCAACGGACAAAAAAGGTAATAAAATAAAAGTTTATTTTTCGATGTAATATTGACTTCTTTCATGTTTATCCAAAACTGTTAACTTTGTGTAATTAGTTTATTTAAAAAATTGTTTATTAATATATTAAATAATTGTATTGTCTGTACTAAATTGTACCTAATTCAAACATGTGAAAAATCTGAAAAAACTATTCGGTTAATTTGGAGGTGCTAGCCTTAGGTCAAATTCAAATTATTTTATTCAAATTGAAATTAAAATTATGACTGTACCATGCGTGAGCCAAAACATATTTTTTGGTGCAAAATGTGCTTTATTAGTACTACATTTTTTAATACAGGTTCATTTTTGTTTTCTTTTGTTGAAGTCGGAGCACTAAATTTATTGAGACTTTAAAATTATCATGATACAATATCTGTTCAATTTTTTTCAATCACGTATCATTAAAATGGACAAGGTACTAGAACAATTATTACTTTTTTACCTCTGTCATGAAAACTCCTTTCAATATGTGTCTGGCCACGATCGTCACTGCCACCTCGTTTAGAAACTGAGTCAATACGAAGCTCTTTTCATTAAAGATCACCTTTTATGTTTTTTATTGCTTTATTGCTTCTCGATTTCTCGATGACCCCATCCTTACTAAGGGGAGGCGGACGCAGAATCTTCTATCTCATCAGTCAAAGCGCTTTGTCTATGTCGTCCTGTCTCTCCAGTTCATCTCACTATTCAGGTAGTGTCTGTTACTCTTCCTTCAACTCCTGTTTCAACAAATATCTGATCACGCCTCGCTGTGTAACATAATCTCTAAATGCATGATAAATGCTCTTGCGTTTGTATTCTTTCTACCGTGTCAAAAACAAATAATCTCCTCTCCGTTTTAGGCCCCTCAATATAACCTGAAACTTTCTCTCCGTATCATGGGCAAACCCATAATTGATGGTTTCGCGTCTCCACTTCATGACCACAAATAAATTTAAATCCTGCGCGTAATCCTCTCTTCACCAAAAATTCATGTAAATTGCAATGAGCAGATGAGTATTATATGCGAAACGGATTCAATCTGCATCATTTTCTATTTTATGTAGCAAATTCTGTATCCTGAATGTATAGGAAAATTGTTCGCCCTTTTCTCGAGTTCCTTCATCTTATCTGCCAAGCATCTAATACAAATTTCGCTAGCCGCTGTCTTCCTCCTTTGTCATATCGCCGGGACTTTTAATTTACTTCAATTTTCCCATCCAGTTCTAAATGTCATCTGTTTAGCAAAATATAAATCAAAGGCATGACCCCATACAAAACCTCAAAAGCCTCTATAGGTATATATTGTCCTATAAACTCCACCTAATACAAGAACACATTTGCTGCAATTTATGCTTGAACGTAAGCAACCCTATGACTCTATACCACGTTACCGTAGGTTATTATAACACGAATTGCTCCTTATACAACATCACGTTATCCCAATGGTCTATGTTGTATTTTGTTAGTCCTACCCCTTTTAGCCCTCAGTGTATCCTTTTAGCTTTCTTAGCTACACAATCTTCGTCGATTATAACCTTAAGGTCATCCGAAAACGCT
The DNA here is from genome assembly GCA_002313205.1 of Laupala kohalensis. Taxonomy (NCBI): domain Eukaryota; kingdom Metazoa; phylum Arthropoda; class Insecta; order Orthoptera; family Trigonidiidae; genus Laupala; species Laupala kohalensis. Next base: position 188,277 of record NNCF01131857.1, on the reverse strand, counting down.
ATATGCTTCATATTTTTTGCCCCAAAATATTATCCATGTTCAAATTCGAATATAACAGCTTTGTTAGGAACCTCTGAGGGCAAAAACCAGTTGTTAGTCTTAAAATTTCCAACAAAAATACCTATTTTTCAAAAAAAATATTTTACAACATTCTTAAAAGATATGCTGGCACTTTCTTTTTCTTGAAACTTTCCATTAGTATTGTCCAGTTCACGTGATCAAACGCCCTTCCACATTCAGAAATATACACGAGCATCATTTTACACGCCGACATGTTATCAGGGCTTCCCGTCGGACTAGATCTGGCGTTTGATACGGACGAGATTGCCTGCCTATTGCTGTATCACGAAAAAGCAGAGAGGTTTTCCGCGTTTCCAGTTGACGCTCGTAGGATAGCGCGAGAAACAGCAAAGGACCGAGTACTCAGCGCAGTCGCACAGTAAGTTCAAGAAGGATGGCCTACAGACCGTAGGTCAATGAGATCAGCTTTCCCATGTCCTAAAATGAGGTATAGGCTCTCTCTCTGTGATGGGGTGCTAATGATGGCAACTCCGCAAGGTGCGCGAGTTGTCGTGCCTCCTAAACTGCTAGGGGCAGTATTGGATATGCTACACGAGGGACACTGGCCGCACAAACAGCTAGCGCGAACCAATTGCTACTGACCTTGAATGAATAATGCAACTGAAAACAGATGCAAGACATGTGTAGCATGCCAGAAAAAAAATCAGCGTGCTTCCCCCGCTGACTAGCAACTATAGCCAGTACCATTCGAGCCGTGGGGGAATCGTGGGATACACGTAGATTTCGCGGACCCCTTTTTGGGTTCTAGATGGATGGTGACCCTCTCCAATTACCCCTACATAATAAAAATGGTTTCGACCACAACCGCAGCTACCCTGCGGGCTCTCGAGAATATATTTGTGACAGAAGGTTTGCCGCGCATTACGGTCACGGACAATAGTCCACAATTTTCGTCTACTTTGTCCCAACAGTTCAAGACCGGTAAGTGACAAGAACGGCATTAAGCATGTCACTGCTCCTTCGTTTCACCCACAATTGAACGGAGAGGCCGAGCGTATGGTTCAAATCAGCAATAAGAAAGTCATGCGATATTGAAGCTAAAAAGGACGAAGCACTGCTGTGGATTTTAGCGACACACATACCGACTGGGGATGGCCGAAGCCCAGCACAGATCCTACACGGCCGCCAACCTAGGACTTCTGTTATCCCTGCTTAATCCAAGTGAACGCGCTAACTTTTCAGGGAAAGGAAAGCAGAAAAGATTTTTGAAAAAATTCCAGAGAGCATCCTCTGTGGATAACAGGAGTGATTATGGCACTGTGAGGATCCCGACTTTACGAGGTCCGCACGGCCCACCACGACATCGTGTGACATCAGGACCACATCCGCAGGGGCCACATCCCCGCTGAAGTGAATCAGCTCAGACACCCACCAACACGTTGGACCTACATAGGGGAGCCCTGGATCATCTTATGCAGTTAGTGCATCAGGCACCATCAAGAGAGACGCAAACATCTCCCAAGGAACAGGAGAGGCAAATGCTTCCTGAAGAGCAGGAGCAACAGGCACTGAAAACACACCAAATGAGGCATAGGGTTAGGCGTTTAACTCCCTATGTAATATCTTCGGGAGGAAGGTATTCGGACGTGCACGCTTACAAATAGCGCGCCTCCGAATACGTCAGTGGCAACGCAGCGCAGAGCGCGCGCAGGGACACGGCGGAGCAACGTTTCGCCTCGCCGCGTAAAGGCGAACCTCCACACTGCCTGCGAGCCTCACCCCGCGCCGGAACGTAAGGGTAGCACAACAGCCGCAAAACAGCAGATCATCGATCGGAAACGGAGCGTGCCGGTCGCAACGATAATGGCTGCAGTACAGACCCCCGCCCCCTGTGTCTGCCAAGAGACACATGAAGAGTCAAGACATCGTACGGCGAGTGCCCATCGTCTCGCACGAACTTATTGAAGTTCTGGGGAAGCAACAAGAGAAGAGGAACATGATTCTGGCGTTAGTCTACGACCAAGAGGAGGAGAAAACATTTTAGTTGATTATCTGTACATACTTTTTGTAATTACAGAAGAATAGTTTTTCAATTTCAATTTATTTTGGTCTACGGTCTTCTAGACCACCTAGTTTTTAAGCAAGTCATTACAACTCTAATACCATTCTAATACTTATCCATTTTTTATCTTATTTTAATTCATTGTCGTGTCTCTTTGTTATTGGTTTCAGAATATTCCCGTCCCTACCACAAGGAAGTGGGTACTCATCTATTATCCCATGTAATCTTTCTTCTAAATTCGCCACGTATTATACCTAATTTGTTACGTAATCTCTAAAAGCCTGACATTTCTCTTTAGTTTCTTGGGTTCTCATCTTGTGTTCCAGTAACTCCTAGTTTCTTCATTTCTCTTACGTATTATGATTGTTCCTCGTCGTACCACTCGCAGTCCCACATCTGATGTTCACGTGTTTTTTTTTCTTAATCGACACATACACAGTCTGATTCTTCCCTTATTCCTCTCACTAGTAGGAAACTATTGAAACTTCCATGACCTGTTCTGTACTCAATAACATAAAGAATTAAGCTTGAACCATTTTCGATTCTTGTAGGCAAATTGCACATTTGGAATAAATTTGTTTGTTATTCGTCCTTTTGATGGTTTTTCCCATCAAATTTGCCACACCTGTATTATTTGTTTTGAAATCATTCCTTTCCATTGCTTTGTTTTTTTTTTTTTCAATTTTTTGCCCCGTTATAGTTATTTTTCCTATTTGTTCTATTTTCCTTCGAAATTTTAATTCAGCAATGTATAAATCCAACGGCATTATGCCATATATAACTTCTAACGCTTCTCGTGATAATGTTCGATAAGCTCCTCCTATTGCCAGAAGGCGCGTTCTTTTTACAGAATTAATTTTCCGTTCAACATATTCTGTTGCTACTCAATATCCCCATGCATTTGTTCGGGGGAAGTGTGTTTGTATTTCGTTATTTCACATATTCAATACTGAACTGTTTCATAACGAAAATCCCCTTTCAAAATAAATATTTAGAAAGTTCAGGAAATGAACGAGTATTTATTCGTATTAAATACGAGCGTAAATTAATTGCTCGTAGCAATGAAACATATTACATACAATGTGAAAAGTAGTACAACAGTGAGTGCTTGTAGAAATGAATATGTAACAAATAATATGAAAAATAGTTATAGTACCGACGACAGCAAAGCACATAGAATAATCGTCAGCTACTNTATAAGAGACAGTTCCTGAAGAGTTCCAATGTAACTCACGAATCTGGAGTTGTAGCAGAATCTTGAAGTAACAGAGTTTTATTAAGCACTAAGTCGCTGGACGGAAATCACTTCGCCGTAGACTGAATTTCTTAGCAAGACTGTAAGCAACCACGTGAGCGTGGCGACTCGTACGCGAGCTGGGCGAAGACATCTGATTTCTAAGTAGTGATAAACAACCTTCCTTTGCCTTGGTAACGTATCCAACTGCACCTTCCAGTTGTTAATTTTCATAATATTCATCATTCGTCCAAACAGCAATTCGTTGAAGGTAGGACTGCGCACAACTTTTCTAAGAACGTGTAGACGTGTGGAGTTCCTTGGGGTAAGCAAATGATCAGAGTAAACAAATGTTCATTTGTCTTGCATCGATATATTGATAGCTGGCGTTCGATATGATGCGAGTGTCTTTCGCGTGTTCACATATGACACGTGTGCAAGAATGTAAATAACATGGGGGTGATAAGTACTGATTGTGCAGCAGTAGATATCTGTATGACAATATGTAGCAGAATCTGAGTGTACACATTTGAGCCGAAAGTTCGCATTGGTCGTACTGCTCCTTTATATAATATGATTTTATATTCTTGCCCTATATTGAATTTTGTTATCCCAACTGAGAGTAAAATAATCTTTTAACCTTTCTGCTACATAATGTATGTGCGTAAGAAATAGTATTTTTCATCCAAAACAACGCATAAAAATTTATATGTATTATCAAACTTAATATTTTCTCCATACCTCTTAATGCGTGGACTTCGTCTGTTTTACAAGTATGCCCGAACCACATTACTTTTGTATTTGCTGCTGAAAGTTTCAATTTATTTTCTGTGAATAATTGTTCGACATGGGTCTGTATCCGTTTTCCTTTCCAATTCTCGTCTACAGTCTCCTTCTATTAGCACAGTTATGTCGTCCGCATGTACTATTTACTTTTGTTTTAGCAAATATTCCAAAATATTGTCCATTAATATGTTTCAATATAATGGACCCGTTGCGGAGCCTTGTAGACAAACACCTGTTGCTTTATGTAATATTTTCTGATTTCCTATTCTCAACAATATATACCTGTTATGTATTGCCTCTCATTAAATTTCTTCTTTTTTCTTCCATGTAAGCACTTATTGTTTGATATATCCATCGGTCAAATATTTTACCAAATGTAGGTAAGAGAGCTATCGGCCTGTACGATTTACTCTCTTGTGAAGCTCGTCCTGGTTTTAAGAATGATTTAATTTCTATTACTACTGGGAAATATTCTTTTTGAACACAACTATTTAACATATCTAATAGTGTATCTTTTACAGTATGTACCTGCTTCACCATCCCATGATGGGTTTTATCATATCCTGGGCTTTTTCTTGGTTGCAGTTTCAAAATTATTTCTACCATTTCTTCTTTGGTTATATACTGTTTAATTTGTATTTCTGGGAAATTTACTTCCGGTTTCTGCTGAAACAATTCCTGTAGGACACTTGTTCCTACATATTTCAATGTAGTTTTCACCTACCCGTCCACACATATACTTTTCCATACCTGTTTTTGCTTTACTTTCTCCGCTTCTATTTTATACGGTAGACCCCAGAAAGAATGTTGCAAAATCTTATTCACATATTATTCCCAATATTTTTTCTTGGCATCTAATACACTTTTCTTGAAGTCCCATCGCACTATTTGAAAGGTGTGCCAAATTCCTTTTTCATCGTTTCATTAACTGCCGTTTAATGTGATTTCTGTTTTTTTTCTCTTGTCACTGAGCTCTTTCGTCCACCAGGTTTGCCCCCTTTTTCATATTTGAAACCTTCCCTTCCTCCATACATCATGTTAATATGTTCAACTGTAGCTGATCAATTGCGTTATCTATGTCGTGATGTGTTTGACCTGTTATTGCTTGTTTTGGACAATTCGTTTAACTGTTTTTAGATTTATCCAAATTACCAATGTTTGTGACATATACATTGTTTCAGATGCAATTATTTCCATTTCCAATGCTGCATGATCACTCTAATCTCAAACAGTTTTTTTTAGAATTTCATTGTATGACGCTACCAGACATTTGTTAACGTTAGGTCCATGACTGAAGAACCTTCTGCTCCCATACATGTATTTTCACCATATTTATTGTGCACTATCAAATGTTCCATTAGTACAAAATTTTCAAATTTCTTCCTGTACGAAAAGTTTTCCTATCCCCCCACAATCGAGATCGTGCATTTGCATCCAAACATATTAGTATATCCTTGTGTTTCAAGTTATTTATTACTTCTGTTAATACTTGTATGTCCTCATCTATCTTGTTTGAAAATTTACTAAACATATTTACTATCACCAAATCTATATTTCCTGAATTGTAAATGATAACTTCGTAATGATAACCTGTCTTCTGTTGTATTTTCAGTATTTGTGCATCCTCATTTCTCATTATAATTGCGAACCATGAGTTTACTTTATGCACAATTCTGTACCGTCATGGGACATATTTTGGCCGATCGTTTTTATTTATTTGTTACTATACGCATGCAACGTCTATTTTATTATTTCCCATGTAACGTCTTAATTCAGCTGATTCTGTACTTTCACGATGCAAGTTTTGTTGGAGTATTTGAACTCCCATAACTTATGGTCTGTTCTAATACTCGTCGCGCTGATATATATTCCGGGCATTGCCTATCCTACACGCCATGTTCTGCTGACAGATTTCTTCGTATACAGTTGATACATATTTTCTCCTCTGTCGTATATTCACAACTCTTATAATGGAGTCCTTTTCTGCCACAGTGTCCGCAGTTGTCTTCTTTTTCCTTGCATACTCGCCTTGCGGACGTATTTAAGGCATTTGTAGCATCGAAGCAGCAGAAGTCCTTCTTGAAGACGGTAGCTCCGTAGTTTTCCATAAATAAGTGCGCAATCTCCTTTGATTTTTTTTCCGGTAATTCCAATACTCCCATTTTCTACTTGCGTCTTTTTAAATGTTTATCTATAATATTCTTGCCTGTTTTACAAATTCATCTCTATCTGGTAAATTTTTGTCCGCTAACAACTCAACGAATTCTTTCTCTTATTCTCCCTGTTCCACTGCATAAATTTTAATACGTGGCTTCCATCGTGCGCAATCCTTTATTTCTATTTTGTCTTTTGTTCGCAATACATGTGGGAGTTTTTGTTTTTCTTGTACATTTGGCACAACAAGCACTACTTCTCCTCTGTGTGCGTCGTGTATTATCTATTTTAAAATTTGTTTTTTCTTGTGCAAAATATTATCGTAATCCATCTTTTATTTATTCGCAAGTAATTCTTTATTTCTATAAAAATATCTTCCCGTTGCATTTCACGACCTGCAGGTACGTTTAACACTTGTGCATATATTTCTTTTTGTTTCTAATCCGGTATTCTTTTATGGAAATCATCCCAATATTGCTTCTCTCTCTCTATTCTTGTTTTGCTGTGTTCCATTGCTGCCTTAGTCCATTGTTGTTCTTTTGTATGTCTTCTATTGAGTTCTGCATCCCCTTTTGTATTTCTTGACATACTTTATGATATTCTTTATCTATTTTTTCTGGACACGTTCTTGCAGTGAATGAATCCGTTCATCTAAGACATGTATGTGTTCTTCCCTCTTCTCGTAAAATTTTTGCTGTACCGTGTAGCATTTCAATCACATTAATCCCTTCTGTCCCTTCTATGCTTTTCTTTATTAACACATATACTTCCCCTGTCTGCATCGCTGTTTCTTCTTCTACTGATACTAATTGCCGATCAGTTTCTATTGGTTCAGCTGTGTCTTATTTTCAGCTGTCTTTATTTTTTCTTTTTCTCTATAGTTATTATTCTGTAGTGTAATGAATAATTAATTCATTACTTTTAATTGAAACTTATTCGGAAAAATATTAGAAAGGAAAGGTTAATAAACAAATTTCGCACCCAAGTAGGTTGGGTTTTGAAAGAACGCAGTTGTAGGATAAAAGAGAAAGTGGAGTGGGAAGACTGGTTCGTTGGGTCGCAGATCCAAAGGTACCTTTTAAATAAGATAATAAAAGTATCAGCCGAGATTCTGGACTTCTTAAGCAGTTAGTTCACGTGGAGCAAAAGTAAGATAAAAGGAAATTGAATAGATGTGAGAAATGAACAGACACATTATTGACATATACTTCACAAAGGCAAGTGGAAAGTTACTATAGAAATTCGGGGGGATATTTAGGAATATTTTCGAGATAGAGACCAGATACACGAGCGAGGTTATAAAAAGAAAACAATGAGGACGAAGGAGTCCATTAGGAATAATTTTGATTGACATAGGACATGGTGGTAAACAAGTGGCTCTGGCTGTCGAGAAAAGAAGCTCAGGGTTCACAATGGAAAATGATTGAATTACAATACAGAATTCATTAGGGATAGAACAATATTCGCGGAGAAGGTCTAGGGTTTTTGGAGGAAAGGAAGTGTCAATGACGAGGGGACAGTGGCATTGTCGACTAGAACAAAGAGAGACAAGGGCAACTGTCTTGGGTTAAATATAACCCTGCGAAAAGATGAGGGCCACGGGATTGCGTAGCGACGAGGATCTCATGGAAAAACACTAAGTAGAGTGAAAATCAAGCATTGCTATTCGTCTAGAACGAATAAACGTCGTCCTAGATTAGCCAACCAAAGTTTCTCCACGTGGAGTGACAAAGGAAACTATTGGCCAATATAAGGCATGACGTCAAAAATGCCTTCTTGCCAAGTTTTTGGAGGTTTAGTGGGGAGATGATTATTTGATGAGGAGAGCAGGGTCGCTGGAGAGCATTAAAAGATTAGATTAGATTGAGGATTTGAGTATTAAGTTGATTACTTAGACTCACGACAAGAGGACATCACATCGTTATTGTCGTTACTACATTTCGAGACTCTTCTTAGATTCACGATGAGCGGAAATTAAGAGAACATTACTATCATCAGCATTTTGACTTAGAGCAACGATTTATTTTCGTCATTCATTGAGTAAAATGGTGTACTCGTTTTTCTACTAATGATTCGATGATGAGTAGTTGATTGATTTTGATCGTCATCCAATTTCGACATTTGTTATCGGATCGTGTGACTTCAACTTTTCGGGATAAGTAAATGGCTTCGAATTTTAATTAAGTCCTTAACTAAAATTTTAATTAAGTTCCTCAAATTGACATCAAGTTGAGCTGGAACAACTTTAATGGTTCCTCGTGATGCTACGCCACGGGTAGACTGGTCATGGTAGCAACGAAGGCGATCGGCACCAGCGGGGCGGAAAAGTGAATGGTCTGGTAGTATGTGGGGTCGTTGATCCCTGAGGGTCTCGCCACGCCCATGTTGTTTTCAGAACTGGTGGTCCTGCTTCAATGTCAGAGGGAACGGTAATTATCATGACTGGCTGCGCCCAGTGCATCTGCTATAGCGGCAAGTGGTAGTGAACCAACTTGAGCGTGTGCTACGATGCCAAAGACTCTTGTAGAACTGGTCCATGTTCAATGAACTACAATCATTAAAGACAAATAGTATTGCTGATGATTTTTATCTGAAAAGTAATTATGTCTAAAGTGAAGTTATGTTGGAACTGATAATTAACGAGCATCCTTTAGTAGAACCAAATGTTATGGTTAGTAAATTGAGTGATTTTGGGGGAATATGTGGGGAAATAATGAGCATGGGTAGATTAGATTATAATGTAAATGTACTTTTTGCATTAATCAATTAAACCAATTCTATCGAAGCTGACTTGGAGTAAGAAAAGATATGTGTATTTCACGGCACTAAATGGGCCGAACCCCGACCTTTCAAATTGCATTCAAAGATATAATAAGGTGCTTCCTGGTGAGTTGCTGAATGGCAAGGTAAGCTCAGTTTACCGTAACACCCATCTCATATTTTTATTTATTATAAGTGGCGTACCAACGTGTGCGCTAGAGCTTACCATAGCACCCTTTATGAATAAGGTTAATTAGGACTTCACCAATGTGGGCCAGCTTACTTTAGCACTCGTTTTTAAAAATCGTTGCAGTAGTTTTAAACTAATTATTGCTCTCCATAACTTTGAAACACCCTCTATTATTCCTATCTGTAAACTCACATTTAATTTTTTTAATTTTCCCCGAGAAATATTTCATTCAATTGCTCAATGCGTATTAGTAACACATCCACTTCTTAAAGCTCTGTCTCTCCTATCATTTATAAATCTACACCTTTCTTCCTTACTCTACTCGCTCTTGCTCCTCGTGTTGCATTATCCTTCATTGTCTGTGCCTCACTGGAGCACTCACCTTCGTGTTGGGGATCCTATTAGTGTTGTTATTTCGTCACTGGTTTCATTTCGTAGATCTATTTTTGCATCCAAAATTTTTTGCTTCATTTTTTCTTTTGGTCCATCATTGTTTTGTGTACATGGTTTTTCTTACTGTTTATTATATTGTATCTTCATATGATATCCATATGTCACTTCCTCTCTTTTGCTAAACCAAAAAGTTGGTTTTACGTTTGTTTTAATTTTTGTGACCTTCCCTTGCATTTGAGCTCTTTTGGTCTTACATGAAATATGCAGTCTTTAGTCCTGTTTTCAACATTACAAGTTTCATTTAAACCGAATGCATCATTCAAAACTTATTCACATCTCTTCATAATCCTAATTTATTTTGGACACGTGTTCCTAATTTTAACTTTGGACCTTGTGTTGAAACTCGTTAGGTTAGTTTCACGTAGTCTTCTCTAACCTCCCACGTAGTATGATTCACGTGTGCCACTCCCTATCGTTAACATATGCAAAACGTGTTTAGTTTTGTATTAGTATTTATTGTTTCGTTCCCTAGCAGTTTAGACTTTTTCGCCTCACTCTATGAAATACCTGGTCTTGCGTTCAATAAAACAAATTTCATCGAACTTGGCCGTCTTCTTCAAAAGTGTTTTGCATTTTTTAGTATCAAACGTTTCATTTTGACACGTGTTCCTTTATAACTTCGGTTCTTTTTCACTCACATCGGTGAAAGTCATTAGGTAGATCGAAGATATGCTCTTGTGTCTACTTACCAAGTTTGGGCCACGGCACACCTATCTGACACAAGAAACAAACTCGTCGTTTAATTTGTTTCTATTTATGGTGTCCTTCCCTTGCAGTTTAACTCTTTTGGGTTAATTATATTAAATGTGTGGTCTTAAATCTTGTTTTTAATCAAATTACTGATTAAGTTTATTTTGGTTCAATAAATAGTCATATAATTACATTGTGTTAATTTTGTTTATAACAATATCTTTCGACAGATGTTGATGGGCGTTCTCAGTTCCCTCCCTTTCCTGACACCGTAATGTGTTGCACTAAGTCCATTACTCTCTTTCAGGTATGGAATAAGTCGTTATTTTCTGAAACATCTCACGGTCTTAATATCTTACCAAAGGTTGGTATCAAAGCTATTGGGTGGTACGAATTTCCTTTTTCTGGATATCTACCCGGTTTTAAAAAGAGTTTCAATTCAGTCACCTTTCTTTATTTCGGAAAATATCCTAGAAATAAACACTTTTGCATCACTGCTAACAATGGAGCCTTTACTTCACTATAAACTTGACACACAATGTCATGATTGATTTTGTTAAAACCTGGGTTTTTACGTGGCTTCAAAGACACGTTGCGTGGTTTTTAACTATTTCATCCATTCTCCGCTTGTTATTTGGTCCCCAGAATCTCTGTCCTACCTGTCATCAGTTAATTCCTCCTCCTCCTTTCTTTTCGAAGAGATTTCATTTAGTATTCCTCTTCCAATATTGTCCCATGAGTGCTTCATTGTCTCCCACCACTATACTATGGCATATTTTTTTGTTTCGTCTTTCCTGTACCTAATATATAGGGTAATAGCAAACACGATCGTGCATCGCACTCAGAACATAACTTTCCCAATGTCTTCGTTTTCCTATATAGAAATTTTAAATGTTTTACGTGACTTTGCATATTCAATTCATGCTTCTCAGTTCAACCTCTCTTCGCTGCCGTATTAATGCCAATTTCCGCTTTAATTTTTTTCAAGTCTCTTATTGTTACTGAGATCTGTTTACTACGTACGACCCCTCCTGATCTCTTGTCCAGATCCTCACTCATAACTTCCACGAAGTATGTTCTTTTGTATGCTTTCAATTTCTTCTTCTGCGTCATCTCTTTGTAAATTTCACTCGTCTCTACTCCCCTATTCTTTTCCCGGTTCCAATTTCCTCCACTTTATACGTAATTGACTGTCTCCACCTGTCCCAACTGGTTCTTTCCCTCTAATTAGATTTCTATTCCCACATGATCACTATCCACTCCATCTATAAAACACCAATGAAAAATGTTTCGCTGTAATTTCGCTGTAAAAATTTATCTCTTCGTCATAATATAGTTCGGTAATGTTTTCTCATGAACTCCATGATCATTTCTTATAATTTTCCACAAACAATTTAGACACTTCTCAGCCTCTTTTAAGAACAACTTTTGTAGAGATACCCTATCTTCCCACAAAACCCACAATGCTCATCGTTCTCGTTACACATATGCGCCATGTGACCACATCTGAAAAAGCGAAAGCAGCGCAAATGTTCCTGTTCTTCCTGTACACTGTAACTGCTCATATTACCATATGCCCGTCCTAGTTTCAAGAATTCATCTCACATTTCCATTACCAAATATTCTTGGTTTTAATTTAGGAATTTTTCCCGACATAATATTCGTGCTTCTTTTTTCAATTCATATTTTGCATCTTTATCTTCAAAATTTTGTTCAGCCGTAAGCGCAATGAATTCTTTATCTTTTCATCGTGCATACTCTTGCACCACAATATCAGTTTTATTCTGTAAAACCTGTAATATCTTTTGTTTTTCAATCATATAAGACATTACTAAACAATTCCTCTTTCAAAGTATGTCGTGATACATCTATTCTCGCATTTGTTTTCTTTTCCACCAAGTGTCTCCGTATCTTCACATCCACTTAATCCCTTCTATCGCTCTTAGAACCAGAAGCGTTTCTTTGCGTTTTATAATTTGTGATTCACTCTCAGCAGCTTGCGCGTATGATTGTATTTACCTGTATATTAGTATTTCCTTTCTCCAGGATTTTCTCCATTACTCCACCTCCTTAGTCCAAACTATTCTCCACTTCAAGTAACCCCTATTTAACTACTTCCGTTAGTTCCCTTATATTCTCCTGTAAACCCTCCCGCATGTCTACTGCTCCCCGCTTCATTTTCCTGCAGAAGTATTCGTGACTAGATTCCAATCTTTTGTTCACCGCTGTTTGCAAATTATTCACTCTCTCATTTATTACATTAATTTATTCCACTTTTCGCTCAAATATTGTATTTTCCATTTCTTGTTTTAATTCTTTAGTTTGATAGATCATTTAGTATCATTTTCATTTCTACTATCATTTCTTTTAGTACATACAGAAAACCGCATGTTAGCCCAAAAACCATGTTCTCAAATTTACTTAATTTGATATTCATCATGTTTTCTAAATTCATTTTCATTCGCAGCCCCATGCTCTTCTCGTTCATGTATCAGCTGCGAGACTTCCCGTTCCTTTTGCTCATGAATTTAATTTCGAATTTTCTTCCACCTTCTCAACAATACCCCCTAATATCTTTCGTATCTTCTCATCTCTAAATAATTTACGCATATTACGGGAGAAGGCTGTGAATCCTTCTTCCTTACCAATTGCCCCACTCTCACTCTCCGTTTCCCCACTTGTTACATCGTCCACATCTTTTTCCCCTTTCACATCCCTTATATCCATTTTCCTTTTGCTGTCACTCTTGAACAGACATGTAGCGTATTTTCACCATCTTTTTTTTGTTCCATCCTCCGTCATCTATGCTGTTTGTCTCCTTATGAAACCCACGTGCTCTACACAAGTATCCGACACACTGACCCAAAGCCACTCTGTCCCCAACAAATGTTATTGATGGTATGCTGTTGTGTCAACGTCTCAGTACTTTATATCTTCTATATGTTATGTTTTGTTCTGTAGTTACGTAGTCATGTGTAAGAATTGTTTAATTCTTAATTCTTAATAAATATAGCGGTTGTAAGAATTTAAAAATGTCTGTTGACAATCGGCAAAGTACCGAGAACGTTGAAACAACATGAGAGGAAGGGAAGAACCAACTTCAGGACGCACGGTTGGTGTTGCTTTGTCTGACAAGAGTCATAAACATTGAGGCGAAAGCATAGTCTCGGCAACTGCGAGTTAATTTTGGCCAAGGAGCGGGAGGCAAAAATAATTGTTAATGTAAGGGATGACGTCGTTCAATTGAAACTGGAGAACAACGGAAAATTACAAATATATTTTTAAAGAGAGGGAGTCGACGGTAGTTGTTTAAGTTGTAACTGCGTAGGAGGATCCAGGGCGTGAGTGCGCTGAGAAGAAAGAGCTCCTTACAAAATTAAAGGGACTGCAAAATGCAGTGACCAGGAGGCGGGGGTAAGACGGTTTGACCCGTGGCTCAGAAGCACTGTCAACAAGATAATAAACACCGTGAAGTCGCGACCGTTGGGCGACGCGTGAGTGTCAGAGGGTGGCGGTTACGAGTTCGCAAGTGTTTTATTACTCTAAAAAGCGTTGAAGTGAAGGAGACGGTTGTAAGAGACGTGGACGTTGGAGTAACGAAACTTTCCAAAAAACACGTTCTGTTTGGCCAGGGACTTGCATGCGTTATTGAAATTCGCCCAATTATATGAACTCAACATGAAGTGGAAATTTCATAGTATTGTTAGAACCTATTCATTTGATTTTTAAAATTGTAGTTACGTGAGGGAGCTTCCGAGGGGCAGAGAGGGGTCAGGAGGACACAATATCTCAGAGAGATCTTGCATCGAACAGAGCGCGTCAGCTCACATCATTCACGTGTATCAACTCACATCTTGATCTCAGTCTCAGCTGATTCTTACAGCTTATTCGAGCATTAGCTTGAAGCATCATGCTACGCTCCTGTTAGCAGTTCTTACGCTCAATCAGACGTTCGGAGCGTTACGTTCTAGTAAAGTTCATGAAGTGAACTTCGGGACTCATCCGAGAACTCGTACGATTTTAACAGTTTGTTTCGCAACAAGTGGAGATAGGAAAGACTTTTCTCGCGTTGCGTGGAGTGAATGAACTTCTCCAAAACATGATTGGAACGAGGGCGTGGAACGTTGCGACTCCGAAGGTGGGGAAATTCCAGCTGGCGCTGATATTTTCTGGAACCGTGGGGCCGGCTTATTAAATGGTTGTTTACTAGAGGCAAGGACGAACGGGCTGTTTTTTCAGGGCGCGTACCTCCACACCCATTGTTGGCACTGATCTGTTCATCAAGGTTAAGGTAATATGAAACCGCTGGTTGCATCCAGTCTTAGTAATTAGCTGCGTCAAGAAGAACGAGTGCTACAGATTTGAGTAATTAAGGCCCACGCTCAGAACTATTAATACTATGTGAATAATGAGGGATTCAAGAAGATGAGCAAACATGTCAGTAATTGTGAAATTCAATGATTATTGTAACGATAATTACAAACTAGTAGTAGTTAATTACCAGGCTTTAGGATTATTGGATTCTCTGTCATTTTTGGGAGTTATTTTGTGCGATGTTGGGGAGTGAGTATGTTAGTTGTAAGTTAATTTGTAAATATTATGAATAAACCATTCAGTCAATTTGTTTTCATCATGCGTTTTCCTTGTGGGATAAGGAACCTTGTGTGTTGTTCCTACTTAGTTAAATAATCCGAATCCACGTAAGGAATTAAGTAGAACGAACTAGCCAGGTTTTGTGGTTTTGAGGTAAGTGTTTTTAACCACTACCCTATTTTTACTAATTAACGCCCTTATTTCATTACACATGTCACGTCATTCCGCACGGCAGCCCCAGATTATAAACATGCTTAATAACTTTTATACACTTCAGAGACCCAGTAAATATGTAGCCTCCTCTTCCTCCCTAGTTATCCTGCGCTTTACTGCATTTTCACGTGTACTCCATGAAGTCCACACCTGAAGTCGTATGTGAAAGAAATTTTGTTCTTTCTTGTCTTAAATGTACTTTGCGCTACCCGTCTATCACAAGTTATTGAACAAAATGCAAAATTGTACGTTGGGGTATTTTCTATATGACCCTCTAGCATTACCCAACTCATGTGTACATATGTCCGCTCCTCTAGGCCCCAAGGGCAGTACTTTCTACTATATATATATATATATATA
>NNCF01131857.1:121622-171482 GCA_002313205.1 Laupala kohalensis | reverse complement strand
GCGCATGAGCGCGTAGAGCTCAAGGTCCCGGGTTCGAATCCCGGTCTCGTCTCCCATTTTCATTCGACGTAACATGATTAATCTGTTACCTGGCGGTGAGGTTCACCGCAATCTAGGAGATTTCTATGATTTTTTCAGTCATCATTCAGCTCTTGAGATTTAAAAGCACTTGAAATTTCACAAAATCATAAATTATACCTTAATAATAAATTATAATTTATTTTGTCCACTCCAACGCTTGCGACATAAAGCGATCTTTTTCATGCTTCATAACACATCGCGCTATTAGAAGCACACGAATGTCCGTGGGAGCATGGCAACGTGGTCGATGTAACTGATCTGTGATCCAAGGCTGAAATTCACAAAAATCTTTATAGGAAAGCTCGACTGTCATTAGGACATTTGAACTGTATTGGAGATGTATTTCAATCAAATGTTGCGAATTGCAACAGAGGTAATGAGGATGTGATGTAAGTTGAGATAAAGGATGCAGTTAAAAAGTTGAAGAACAAGGCACCTGGTTTTGATGGTATAAGCCTTGAAATGGCAAAAAAGACTCGAGAAGTATTGCAAAAGCTGTAAGTTGAAATATGTAATGAATGTTTCCCAACATCAACATCATAGGTGCTGTAAAATCAGGAAAGGTCAGATTCTTCTTGAAAGGCCGAAACAGATTCACGGCAAACCCATCATCATACAATCAAATACGGAACACGCTACCAAACATAGAACATGCAAGCATCTTCAATGATGCATTTTTAATTATATACAGAAGTGAGGTGTCATTCATCTCTCCGTCCTCTTACGGGAATGCACACTTCTGCGCTCTAAATTTTTATTGCAAGTATTTATTCTTGTAAGCTTTACTTGCTAGTTCGCATGTTTGGACCAAATTTTGCAACTGAATTTTAAACCATTTCCCTTCAACCGATCGAACTGAAATTTGGCACACATATACAAACCCTCTGACAATGCAAAAATAATTATTAATAAAATAAATAATATTAATAATAAACTTTTATTTTGTGGTTAGGCTCAAGCCATCAAGACTGCACTTCNCAAGCCATCAAGACTGTCTTACCACCGTCGAATAAATACATGATAATAATGCATACATAAATAACAATACAAACATAAATATTCCTGACTGTAATGGGGAGAAAATTCCACATTCTAGCTACTCCTACAGTAAAAGTGTTATTGTAAAAACCTCGCCTATGTTTGGGTATAGAAAGAAGTTTTGACTCCTGAAAGCGTAAAGAGTTTAAAAAATTAAAACGTTCAAATAAGTATGAAGGACTGTTCGTACATAGTATTTGGTAAAGCAATACAACACTGTGTATTTTTTGTGGGGTCTTAGGGCTCGTCAACGGCAGGGTCATTAGAGCCCTTACAAGACTGTGTAATGGTAAAATCTTATTAGTGTGATAGAAGCGCGAAATGTGGTCAAATTTTCTTAAGTTGTAAATATATTGTATACAAGAATTGTGAAGGAGCTGAAATTTGTTTGCGAGACTAGTACACATATCCGTGAAGAGAATGTCACAGTAGTCAAAATGAGGGTATACGAGTGAGGATATATTCATATATTTTGTTGAAGTTGAAAGAAATTTATGAATAAGTTTAAGGGCACAAAGAGAAGCGTATATTTTCTTACTCACGTTAGCTATATTATGAATATTACGATGTCTATTTCGAATAAATATATTTAAAAAGGTTTTGAAACCGATTTTATTCCGAGATAACTCGCGACGAATTATTTCCGGGAAGCTTCCCTTGAAATACAACCCGTCTCTCTCATACAAGTAAGTACAACGCATTGCATAACCTACCCTTTTCATTTTAACTTCTTATCTTATCATTACGATCGTTTCTCAATATATGTTTATGCTATCGGAAGGTGTAGCTCACGGATGCTATATCATAGATGCTTTTTATTTACATTAATACAAGTTTGTGTTTAAAAGGTATTTCGAGTATTACAAATGAACAAGCAAGATCAATTATTCTCAAACTCTTCCAACCTCCTGCACACCATTCCCTCCCATGGCATATGCACGTCGTGCATCCTCCTTTGTATATTGTTCCATCGTTCATCAATTACATCCACCACCCTTTCCTCAATATTTTCTCTTTCCTCCGGTCCCGATTACTCTAGGATTTGCTTCTTCCAACGTGTTTCCTAAAGCTATCATTTGACCCCTAGCATCACTCAAAATTTCCTGTTCCGCTAGCCTCTCCTTGAACAGTTTATTTTCCTTTTTTGTTTCGACAATCACTCGCCATGAATCCTTACTTGTCACGCGCCTTTTGTTGCAGCTTCCCTGTTAATTTCCTGAATTTGTCGTCTTCAAATATCTGTTGCAGAATCTCGTGTAAGAGTGTCTCCTATCTGGTGTCCCTTTCCTTCGACTTGTCCAATCTTTATGTACCGTCTTGTTCTAGTGACCATCGTCTCTTCATCTTTAGTTTTGCTGTATTCACTAGTGATACTTCTCCCTCCTGGCGATGTAATAGCACTTATTGTATCAAGCACCCTTCCCACTTTCTGCACGCCTTGCAGCACATTATACATCTTTTCTGCAGTTCCTCAATATTTCTTTCAATAACATTTATTTTATCAAAACGATTTCTTTCAAATTTAACTCACGTGTCGTGGTAATGTCCCCCCATTTTTCACGTAACAATAACTATAAGCATTTAGTTCCCCGAAACCTGAATGCTTTCTAAGACCTGTCTCTTGGTAATACTTGCCCTAGTTCTCCACGCCCTCAATAGGTGTCGCTTATACAATCAAGTCAAGACAATCCTTTTGAGTTTCATTTCCGGGTAACCATGAATGACAGGTGACGATCGCCCTTTAAGATGCCATTCCAAATCCCCTATACAATATTTAACGTACAATATTTTAGCCTCTGCAAATAATTGAGAGCTACAAAAATCGCATATGTGGTTCTTTATGGTCTACTTTACCTCAGTTTACAGCCGATTCCTGACTGCTACACCTTAAAATCAGCACACAAATATCCTCCATGTAGGTCATGCATGGGCCTGTATTTGAGGACATTTATTCACTGTGCGATCCCCTTTTCGATCGCACCGAAGTTTCTTCCATGTACTCGTACTATTTTTGTCTTCAATTTGAAACAAGATTTTGCTTATAACCCACTTTCTGCGACTCAATAACCAGAGCGCATATGACAAGACGCGTCCATCAAATTGAAACAATTGACAGCCTAGACTCGAAACTTAGGAAACCGCGAGGTCCCAACTATCCTGGCCATCGTGCCGCCACCTCCATCATCCCGTAGTCAGCTGATTGGCGGTCAACAGACTCTCTCCGCTTACCGGTAGTGGACTGTAAGGTGCGACATCTGTTGCGGCGAACGGACCGGAGAATACAAAGACCCGCGAATGGGATTTTGTGGATAAGAAAGTCTCAATATTTATGAAATAGGCATGGTCTAATGGAAGAAATACCGATTGTTTCAAATTCAATACATTCAACTCGGTAGTATTAGGATAGAAAATAAGAAATTCTTTATCGAGATATTGCAGCATTGTGCCATCTATTGGTTTTGTTTTTCGTACTAAACGAAGGGGACACATAGCTGTAAGTATACCAATGAACACTTTGCAAAAGTATCAAATCACCAACATGAATGAATAAGATTTTAACTGAACAGCAAAAAGTGATTTAAAAATAATATTTGCACAAGAATTACAAAATTGTCGCTAGCAACTTTCAAAAAAGTAATATCCTTATCTACACAAGTTAAATATATTAAATATTATTATTCAGTTTAATTTCATTGCATTCTATTCGCTGAGCATCGCTCACTGGCCGAAGAAATAGTTCCGACTCTGCTTTTATGCATTGCTTTAAATAAAAATTCATAATTATCCATTATTCAGAATTTATTTATGTTTGGTAATATTGATGTGCTAATTAACACAAAGTAACGAACATTCATTCAAAATATCGTTAAGCCGTCGCATTAGACACTAATAACGCACTGAAAATATTGTTGTTATAGATCGTGGAACATATTTTAACTTTTGATATATTTATTTTTATTATTTAATTTTAATAATTAAATATATACATTATATATTTGAACATTATTTAATTAATTAAATAACGAAATTCCAAGTTCTTTACAAAGTTTTAATTTTTGGCCCAATAACAATTTTGGACTGTAAACGAAGAAATAAAATAATAATTCGCATCAAAAAAGGGCATAATAATCCATTTATTTATAACAAAATGCCGAAGTTTTGAAAGTAATATTGAGTCTGTGTTAAATTTGGACCACGAACAACGCCAGAAACAGCGACTGGCGACGCGCTGGAAAAAGAGAAGTTTGACAAAACATAGTTCGTGACGCGAAGGTAGAAGCCATTCAGACTATTTTTAGATTCCTTTATGAAGAACAGCTACTATGCAATAGATTTCAAGAAAGCTGGAAATTTAAACATACTTTAAATGACGGGAATCCCATGCTATGAGAGAAATGAATGTGGACCTTTTTCATATCTAAAAATCTTTTATAGTGACGGTTGTTACTTCAGTCGTAATAACTACGGCCTGATGAAAATGGCGTCGAGATGGGGATTGATTCCGAGATCTCCTTTGTTGAAAACTACATCCGTTCGCCTTGCACTACCATACGCCATTTGCACCCAAGCCTTATAATCCGGAAAATAACGGAGATCCAGAATATTCCTAGTTCTGTTTCTTGCTAGTCATCGTCTTCCTCTGGTCGAAGGTATCACATGTTATGTGTGTAGGTACACAAAAGAACATTTATTTTACAATACAATTATATTTAAAATGTATTGTTAATATTACCACAGAAAGATAAGCTTTGTGAAACCTAATTTCATTTGGTCTGCATTTGATTGAAAATGGATTTTCACGTGTAGTAATTCAGACTTGATATTCATTATGTTACGGTACTACTTGGACAGCAGTGGAAAATTTTCTTTCCATTCCATTATTTCGCTGCCCCGACTACTGCTCCGACTGCAGTTCATAAATTTGCGACTGGTCATATTTTACGAGGCCTGCGCGTGTGCACAGCCAAACACTTAGGCAGCGGAAAGACGACTCACCGCTTCCGCTGGCCGCCCTGCCCTTCGAAACGTCCCTTCGAGGCGTGAGATTCGGGTTGTCAGCATCACGCCTTAGTGGCGTGAGCTTTGACCAGCCAATAAAAACCTGCAATAGTGTCACCATCCCCATGCCACCTTAAGAAACTTGATGGGATTGGCACCCCCCTCAAGGGGACAAAAATTCAAACGAACAAAGATCTCTGGCAACAAGCGAGGAGCTGGTCGAAGGAACGGTCAGTGTCAGCAGGGCTCGACACTCCACAAGACGTGCCATCAGCGCGGATTGTGTAAGAGGATAAAATGATTCTTTAACCTTTGTAGGACTTCCACTAAGCTAAAGAAACATTTTATGTGTCCATCAGGCACCGAAATTGTTATATTTTCTTTTCTTTCCTTGCAATATTTAGAATCTTGAAACAATCCACGAATTTTGTAATTACTTTAAACAATGAGAGCGATTCCCTTGTTGAAGTGGCGCACCCACTCAGAAAGAACGTTGGTTGGTAGCGTCGGATGGACGCGAGCCGCAGTTACATTTTCTTTCCTTTCTGTATAATGTTTTAGGGTCACTTTATTGTGTAACCAGTAAATGCTTTATCTACTTTTGTTTGGTAAAGACCACGAGTGATCATCATTTCCGTAGAGTCTAATTCTTTTATAAAATGTGTGTAACGTAGAATACTTGTGTAACAGTGATGTTTGTATTAGTAAGTGATATTCGCTTCCTGTAGTGTTGTGCTCAACTGTAAAGTACGTAGTGTGGACTGCATGGCTTCTGTAGTCTCGTTGGTTTCATGATTCCAATTTGATATATATTAAATACATGTTGTTTCTTGGTTATGTATACTGTGTTCTATTGTTGACTACAATCAGCGATCCGTGATTCGAACTCATGTCCCAGCCGGTCCTTCCTCTCACAAATATACGGATGATATCCGTATTGCCTAGCGAGTACTGATGTTTAAGTAAATAATAAAGTTAATAATTACCAAAAGTTAATAAAAATGTTTTTACCATTCATTTAGAGGTGATAACCTTCAGAAATATGCAATGAAGACTTACCTCGGGAGTTTCCCCCAAAATCCATTTGCCGTCTGGTGTGAAATTGTCAGGAAAATTGCGAAGTAATGGCCGAGAAACATCTGCCAAGAGAGGAAGACGATGCACTGCTTTTTCCCATAGAGGTTCTGAAAGTAAGTTGAGTTTGAATGTGGGTACTTTCTTAAGTGAACAATCATAAATTTTATTAATCGAAAAAATCAGACTTGTGCAGTAATGAATGATAAGACAAGCAGTGAAATTATTCACATAATTTATCATTTATTTCTCTTGATCACATTAGATTCTCAACACTTTTAAGATCAAAATTTCAAGAGAAATTAGTCGCTCCCCTACCCCATGAATATTTATTTTCTACGCTTTTCCATTTTTTATCTTACCCCTATATCTTCGAACCTATATCTATGACAAAGTAATACGCGGAATAGGGCTGGAACTACATTTATTTACGGGGCAAGCGAACTTAACCATTGGCACCCCCCCCCGGAAATAACAGATTTATCAGTAGTGTGCCATGTATAATAAGTTAAAAACTAAATACATTCTTCTAAATGCTCGAACGTAACAGGATACAAAACATCTTGTAACACTTGATCCTTTTGGTATTATTATATCAAGTATACTATCCTTTTGGTATTATTATATCAAGTATACATACAAAGAATCTTTTAGCGAATTGTTATCAAACATTAAAAAAATATTATAAGAGAATATTCATTTTTTGAGGTGTGAACAAATCACATGATCGAGAATACAAATGTAATATATATTTTATAATGATAATATTTGAAATATATAACGAATAGTATTTAACTAATATTATCTAAACCTTAAGCCATTAATTCTAAGGAAAACAATTTTTAGTAAGTACGATATAAGTAGATATCCAGTTCATACCATTAAAATTCTATCTTCCGAGCTTTCTTTGCTGCAAATGTATTAATGATTTCATCAAAAGAAATCAAAGAGGCCCTTTGATGATAATAGACATAATAGCTTCTTTAATGTGTATACTTTCTCGACGATTGGCCCGTCAACAATGTCCTCTTAAGCATTGATGCATGGCACATCTGCGAGTGAAGCATTTATGCAACCACAAGCTCTTAATTAACCCCTAAAACACCTCCAGGCGGCTCTGTTCAGCAGAGTGATGAAATCTTGTGGTCATGGTTTTGTTGTACCAGTTACGAGGAGCAATACATGCTCCATAACATGCTCCATTGAGTTAGATCAAAAAATCTCCATTCCACACATTTATGGAATGCCCTGAATAAATGCAACCAATTAGTTTCTTCAGAAGGAAGAAGAGCAACCAATTGTACGTTGCTTTGCACTAGGAATTTTGTAAAAAAATGTTTAACCGAATCTCATTTAGCAAGTAACATTCAAAAGAGGTTCTAGCATACAAGATTGCAATGATATTTACGCCGGCATAACCTGTTTCTTCTACATCAATGTTATGGAAACCTATATCGACTTTTTGAATCCCTATGTCTTCTTCTAGGAGCTTGGTCAATTTTACCTTCCCCTACTGGAATATGGCTGATTTAGCATTGCATCCACTAAACGTGAGTCGAAATAGAATGTTCTCTTATTCTTTTCTCGATATTTTGAAATTAAATGAGAAAAAGAATTGGACCTCCAACCTGCCTTTTCCAGGTTTCGTGAAAACATTTTTTCTCTATCAAGTGCTAATGCAGTATTGGTCACTAGAAGATCTATAGAACCTCACCACTAAACCGCAGAGTGAAGAGTTCTTCACGAGCTTTCTGACAATAATTGTGACATTATTCTGTTCAGCTTGTTGACAGAGATAGCGTGTCCTAAGCTAAATTGCCATTCAGCATGGATATGCAGTGTTTTTTATTGCTTTCGTTGGAAGGGTTTTTTTCTCTGGACATTAGCGGCAATTTTATCTCATCAAACTCAATACTATGCTCTACATACTTGTTTCTTCTACGAAACCGCTTCACGAATTTTGTGTTCCTTTGTGTTGGTTCATATGGATAATCATCAAATGTCACACCGCAACGTGCCTAAAACGTAGACGCAGTTCACGGACTTATTGAAAATTTGAGAACTCTCTCAACTACCATGATACTCAATCATATCATATAACGCATTCAATATTTGATGGAGAGTTTATAAAAAAACAAATCCTAGGCAAAAGATCTACGAGATTTTCTCATCCTTCATTGTGATTTTAAAAAGGGTCGTAAACAACGAGTTAACTAAAAAGTGAAATAATTTTTTAAGTTTTTGTTCTGTTTTTTTAGTAATAACATTTTATGATGGATACTGTATTTAAAAAGAAAACTGGAACTTACTTTGTCTCCATGTTGGTAAGCATGTAGATAACCTGGTCAACACAAGGATAGAAGTTGAGTATTCAAAGATACATAGATTGAAGGTACAAGATTTTAGAGTGCACCACATAAGAACTATGTTATTCTTTGTGGTAAACGCTCATAGAGAGCGTACTGTCTTGATGTCAGATGACGTCTCGTCTGCGTAGACAGTGTTACCTATGCCAACCGACGACCACGACCACCGAACGACATACATGTGCCACCGATCTCAATTGAGACAACAAGAACGACGCGACAGGTGTCTCATAGTTGGCTATACTATATCTTTATGCATTAGCATGCGAGAAATGTGCTTGTTTATTGTTCATAGTGGTTCATCACCTATATTTGTCTCGTTCCACTCTTTCCTTGATTATTACAATTTGCGACGAGTTACTAACAACAAAAAGCAGCCAGCCCAGGCAATAACTGCGATGGTGCAACAACAAAATCAGATTCTACAACTGTTGCAACAACAACAAACGAAGACCGAAAACAGAAGGAGTGAACATCCGTTACCATCCTTCGCGGAATACAACAAGGACAAGGAAGAATGAAAGGACTACGCTTTGCGATTGGATCAGCAATTTCAAGCATGCAAGGTAACTGATGAACAGAAAAAACGAGCGGTTTGTTAAAATGGGTCGGACAAGAAATATTTCACTTGTTAACAAGTTATGTCAAGATAAATGCCATAATGGAATATAATTATACGGAATTAATGAAGATGTTAAATCAGTACTTCAAAAAGAGAATGCATATATTAGTTGCAAGGTTCAATTTCTCCCAATGTAGAATGAATGAAAATCGAATTAATATAGAATGGGCAACGAAACTACGGTGTCTAGCCAGAGAATGCAAGTTTACGTGTAGAAAAGGAGGTTGTGGTACATTTTATTACGATTCATTAATTAGAGACATGATGATTCCACATATATCATGCAAACAAGTGAGAATGACAGCCATCAGAAATTAAACCACAACGTTAGATGAAGTAACGCTAATAGTTAAAAATAAAGAAATTACACTAACTAAATACAATATGGACGTTTTAGCAGTTGATCACATAAAGAATTTTTTAAACAAATTCAATAATAAGTTTAAATCTTGTGCGAAATATTTCGAAACGCATCCACGAGAACAATGCAGATTTAGAAAGTAAGGATGCTTTGGATGCGGCAAAACAGGCCATATCAGAGAAGTGTGTTTCGGGAATAATACAAGAGGAAAGAAACCTGCTAATACGGATACGACAGGAAATGCATCGGAAGGTCGAGGACGACAGATGAGATTGCGGGACGGTGAATGTGACAGTAGTAGTGTTAAGGAAGTACAGATGACAGAACAATCAGGGGCATGGAATATAATCACCGTGAAGTCGGAAATTAATCACAAAGCAACTGAACTTTTAGTAGATACTGGAGCAACAGTGTCACTTATTAATATGGAGAGCGTAGAGAGCGAGTGGGGCACTACACATATATAGAGTACAGAAAAAAGTTACATGCGTATGGAAACACGAAATTCCAATTCGTGAGTGGAAGTTTATGGAGCCCAAGTAAGGAAGTAGTAATGGCCGTAAACTTGTATAAGGTCAATCATATTTTTGGAATAAACAAATTTAATTTATTTATGTTCAAAATAGAGCTTGGAAGTGCAGAACAAGTAAAAAATTTTGGAAGAAATTATCTTCCAAGAAAAATGGCAGAACGAAACGATTTACGTAAATGCAAGGATTTTAAAGAGCACATGTAACCAAAACAAGATACAGTTCCCAAAATACTGTAAAGCAAGAAACATATCGTTTGTAATTCAAGAAAAAGCAGACAAAGAAATAAATCGCCTTTATATCAAGAAGTCCTAAAACCTATCAAAAGTATTCAATGGGCAACACCACTAAGGTCCAGATTTGCAAAGTGCGAGTAAAGTAGAGAGTAATGAATCCAGAGTACATTTACTCTTCGTTTTACACTCATGAATAACCTTGGAGCGTTTCATCAAGATCGTGAACGGTACTGTCGAGTATTTTACTCTCGATTTGCTACACCGGAATATTCCCGTAGAACATGTTCATATCGTCGTTTCTCAAACAAAGCGACGTCACGTAACCAAGGAACGAAATCAAACCTGGAAAGCAGTTATTTTTTCATAACTTTCATAACAGTCATTTTTCTCATTTGCATGCAATAATACATCATGACCCATGTTTTTCAGGAAGAAACAAATATAATATATACTACAAATACACTCACCTATCAGAGGTGTAATCCAAATTATTTTAAATTTCCTTCAGTAAGGACAGTGTCGAGGATTTACGCGGGGCGAAACTTTACAACAAAATCGCAATCGTCGAAGAGAGAGAACCAATCGCTTCTCGGTCTTATCCACCTCGATCGACGAGGCAGCGGATAGAAGATACCCTCATCGCTGGAGTCTTCTTCAAATGCAAGTGTCCGCAACCTCAAAAACATTTAGCAGTGTATATATGTTATTCCAACAATAAAGATGGTACTCCACCAAATTTCGTGGATTAAATTTATTTACCCTCTAATTTACTCTCGACGTACACTATGTACTCTGGAGTAAGGGTTTGATGAAACGTTGCATTATTTTACTCAAGAGTAAGTAACTTTAACCCAAGAATAAGTCCTTACTCTCATTTGGTGAAGCTGGGCCAAGTTGTAATACCTAAATCAGGTGGATCAGCAAGATTAAGAGGTGATTTTAAGATAACAGTGTACCAACACATTGAAGTTGACCTATATCCAATCCCAAGACCAGAGGACATGATAGCATAATTACAATAAAGTAAACATTTCTCACAGATCGTCTTGTTAGATGCGTATTTGCAAATTCCCGTGGATGAAGAGTCAAAAGAATTATGGTGGTTAACATGCAGTCATGACTTAGGCAGTACCAGCGATTACCCTTTGGCGTAGCCTCGGTTCCCGACATCTTTCAGCGAAACTTGGAATAGTTAAAGAAACAAGTACCGGCCTGTGTAAATTACTTAAATGATATTGTTGTATTGCTAGGTAATTATTATGGTAATTCTCGATCCAATTTGATTGATAAAGGCAAAATCGCTTCCCAGGAATACATTCAATAACGAACTTTTGTTAATAACTCAAGAACGGTTGATGATGTCGTAGTCGTACAAACACAGAATCGTTTGGAATTGAATGATAATATTTGTGTGATAAGAAAAAACTTGGATAAACTAAATAAGTTCCAGAATACTATCCTTTTCCATTTTTCTCTTATATATTTTTCCTTCAATTTCTACAACCCAGTGATCTCGCGCCTTGTCCCTGGTTCCAATTTTTTAATAACTTTCATTACATTGTCAGTTCCCGGGAAGTTCTGCGCAACTATCCCCTGTATAAAATCGTCTTCCTCTACTCCCTTTTCTATATCTTTCACTGTCAGCATACGGTGGCGTCGACACGTGTCGCACACGTGAATCCTTCACTACTTCCTGCAGTCTTTCTACTTCTTTGTCCGTATCTAGCACCAGTAGGAGTTTCTCGCCTCGTGTCATCCCATTTTGCCATCACATTTAACGTAATATTTTTCCTATTCAAATTACAAGTTCGGTTTTTTCTCCACGCCCTTCTTAGTTGTGCTCTCTACTTTCTGTTCCACATTACAACTTTCCTCTCCTTTCTAGCATGTTTTCCTAAACTTTATCTCCGCATATGTTTCCTTCTCTAATATAATTTTTCGTATCTTTTTGGTGTTTCGTCATTTTAGTTGTGAGGTTCTGTACGCGTTCTTACACTGCCTCCACCTTCTTTGCAACTTTCTATTCTTTTTCATGTCCCTGCTGCATCAATGACTCTACTTGCTGTGTAATTCGTAGTTCCATTCCCCGTTGTGTGTTCTCTATCTGCTTTGCTTACACGTCTAGGAAGCCTCCAAACCGTCGCAATAGGCCATTGTCCATTTTTTCAAGTTTTGCACTTTGTATTTCCTCTATTCTAATGCGAAATCGGAGTTCCATCTTCTCAAAATTTTGTCTTGTTTACTTCCTCCCCCTTAATTTTTCCTCCAAATTCTCAAATTCTTCCTTCATACGATCCGTTGCCTCCCGCAACTTTTGTGCCGAACTTCCTGCAATCCTTCGTAATTTCTCGTCCCCCAAGATATTTACCACCTTTCCGTAATTCACTCGGAACTTATTCCGCTTCCCACTCTTCCATGTGCAAGGGTTAATCGCACTGTCATGTCCACTTTCCCCTTCGCACTCCTCCTCCATTGTCTCTTCTTTGCCACACGTGCTTATATCTGTCAATAAACAAAATTCCTAATATCCCCCATCCAGTACAGTTTTATATATTATAATTACTTTGTTGCTTGATCCTCTAACCTATGATACCTGTATCGTCCACCCGTGTCGATGATAATTAACGATTTCAAAAGAACTGTTTCCTTGCACGTATCTATTTCTCTTAAAACGTGCAGTGAAACTACTAAACGTTCTTTTCCAATGCCTATATTTTCCAACACCCTCTGGATATGATTTATTCCAAGGAATGCCTTGAAAAGTAAACAACTCCTCGTTTAGTGGGTCTTCAATTGTCCAGCTTATGTTACGGGGATCTGTTTCTCTAAGCCACAGCTACTACTTTCGTGAACTGAAAATTACTTAGCATTGCTTGCCAGTGTGTACACTACCTTTTGAACAAATTTCGTCGTTCCCAATACACTCAAAACTTCACAAGCAACTTCTGGAGATCCTATGTTGAGCATATGGGTCGGTTCCATCTCTAATTTACATGTTCATTCCTGAAGCCAGGCGCTGCCGCACGCGCTAATCTCCGGTACAGCGTTCCGTGTGAATGTCATATTTATACAAAAACAAGAAACACCTCCAATATTCTACAGTTACAAAAATTTTACGACACTTCTCTACAGCTCGATATACATGCGTATTCGCGGTTGCTATGTACACATCATGTGTCCCTTTAGCCGTTGCTGTGTTCTTCCCGTTATCCGTCTTAACTACTCTTGTTAAGCCGTTACCTTCCTCACCACTGAGAGGTCAGGAGCAATCACTATATAGATTAATTGATTATTGCCTTTCGTATTAAGAGTACCTGTGTAACGTACTCTTTAAATTTGTGGTATATGTCTTGTTTTTCTATATACGTACTCCATTCTGTTGTAGAATAAACACCGAATTTCTTTAATTCTCTAAACCATCTTGCTCTCTCTCCCACTGCGTCAACATATCATGGATCACATGGTCGACTGTGCCATCGTCATTACATGTAAATTTATTTGTGTCTGCTAGTCCTCGTTTGTACCAGTATGTGTTGTGGTCCCATGTCCTGTTAAAACTTGTAATGCATGCGCAGACGGTGTAAACTATTTTCTATTCTTATAACTGAAGTTGACGTATTTTATAAATTTATACGTTTGTCTTCCTTCTTGAAATTTTTGCCATCTTAGGTTCCAACACTCACTTAATTTTCTCCCTATCTTGCCTTTCCATCCTTTTTCTGTCAAAAGTATTCTCGTGTCTTCTAATGTTATTTCTTGTTTATGTCGTATTGTGTATCTTAAGTAATGCTTGTCCAGTTCTAAATCAATCTAGATATTCAAGTATTACCAATGCAGCTTTTGTTGACACACTTTTATACATTTCACTCCAGTTAATTATGCTATTTCTTTGTATATAACATATTTTGCGTAAATTATGGTTAATTTTACTTCTATCGATCCATGTTGATCCACAATATGTCAGTATTCGTAAGTAGACGCTTTTGTAAAGTTTTGTAAACTGTGACTTATGTATTGTTATTCCAACTCTTTGCAGTCCGTAAGTTATTCTCTTAAGTTTCTTATCTATATATTCTATATGTGTGAAACTCAATTTTTCATCTAATATTACCCCCAGATATTTAACTTTTGGTTGTATTGGTAATCTCCGATCAAAAATTCTTATTATAAAGTCACGTCGTTTTGTCTCTTTGTGTTTTGTCCAAAAACCATACCTTCTGATTTCGTATGCGATATTATATAAATTGTATCTTGTTACACAGTCTTTCAAATAGCAGTAATATTCCTTATCCTTTTTCCAGTGCCTTCCTGTTTTTAGCCTCTATAATTAGCGCCACGTCATTTGCATAGGCAATGACATTAACTTCCTCTTTTTCAAGATGCTCTAGAATCATTTTCTAGAAAGATTTTAAATAAAACTACTGTCAAAAAGACTGGCCCAACATGACTGACTTGAGGACAACTCTGTTTTACTGTACTAATTATTCCTTCTCCTATTTGAAATATAACTGTTCTATGTTCTAGATAGGAGCGCGCAAAACACGGTGTGGAATCTCTCTTTTCTCTAATTCTGTTAAAAGTATGTCCCATTCGACGCTGTAAAAAGTTCCCGTGAAATCCATACACGCCACTAATGAATATGTTTTCTTTCGTTCCTTTATTGTCTTTAATAGATGTTCTAAGGCATTTCCAGTACTTTTCCCTTTTTGAAAACCATTTTTTTGCACATATTTACCGTTGTAGAACACAGGGAACATCCTATCCAAAATTTTTCCTAATACTAGTAATAATGTGATGGGGCGATAGAGTTGGAAGTTAATGAGTCCATGTTTCCCGGTTTTATGAAGTTTTAATAACCCCCATTTTTCAACATCTTGGTTGTTTTGTAACACAACCTGTATATTTCTATAATTTTTCTATGCTATTTTCCTTTTAATTTTTGGATCATTTCGTTACTTAATGGTCATAACCAGGACTTTTTTGGGGGTTCATTCAGCTGCTGTTATCTCTTCATAGGCTGGTTCTTCTGTGTATGCGTAATCCCGTTGTTGCATTATTTCCTCATTACACCCATGTAGTATCTCTTTTGTCATTGTTTTACCGTTATCAGCCCATCCTTTAGTTAGACTTAACCCATTTCATTTTATCCCTTCCTAATACATATGGTATTCTCCAAACATCTGTAGTTAAACTTTCTTAATCATATGTTTCCCAACTTTTTTTGCCTTCTGATTAGATGTTTGAATGACATTAAAAATTTCATGTATATGTTGTCTGTTTATGTAGTATTCTGTCCCTGGTTGCTCCGTCTAAAATTGTCATCGTAACTTGTCACGCTTCCTCTTTGCCTCAGTTAATTCACGGGCCCAACACGTTTTACCTAATTTCATTCTTTTATTTCTCTTTTTACAATAAGGATACACTGTTTGTAAGATGTCTTGTTGAAAATTTTCTAATCTTTCATCAATGTTAAATTTGTCTTCGTATATGGCATTGTATTCCCTTTCTTACTTGACTCTTTTCAGTTTCTCCCATTTTATTTTTCTGTAATTTATTATGCTGATTTTCTCCTGTGATTGCCACTGTTTTTGTTCTATTTAAAATGTAATCGCTCTGTGATCGATTTCTATCTCTGCTTTATGTATCTTCCATTGTGTCACTGTTACTCTTTTGGTCCGTGTTGTCAGCGTTAGATCTATTATTGATGGTCCATTTACCGTATCAAATGTTACAGCCCCGTAATCATTAATTATATCTAGACTGTTTTGTAGTATTACTTTCTCTCGTTGTCTACCTAATATTCGTTGTGCGGTCTCCTCACAATGATGCCCCACTGCTGCAGTCCCCACAAAGAATTATATCTTCTCCCGTATATAATTTCAAGACATTTTCTACTTCAGTAAATTCATGTCGTCTTTTGATATATTGAACAGAAACTATACAAACATAATATTTATTTCGCCTTTTGTTACCCGTACCACCTGAGAAAAGCTTCCCGTATGTTGTTTCATTTCCATGACTTGTAAGATACCGTTGCAGATTATTACAGCAGACCTTCCTCCCGTCATATGTATTACACTCATTCTTTTCGCTAAGTATGTTAGTTCACCTCGTTGCATATATGGTTCTTCTACCAAACATGTTTATTTCATTTTTCTCTATAAATTATTGGGTATCTTAACATGCCTTGCTGACCTTGTAGATTTATTTGAAGGACATTTATTCCCATAGTCTGTATGATTCCTGACATGTCACATACACTTAAATACTCTGCACATATTCTACTTCTTACACTGTGATCATGTGGTACGTTTATCCTGATGCAATTTACACATTGTTCCCGTTTTTGCTTGTTTGTGCAATATTTAATTTCGTGTCCGTCCATTCCACAGAGGCCACAGATAGCTTTCTTCTCTTTACAGAATTTTGCTGGATGTCCGCAACTTTGGCATGCGTAACAACGTTGTAATTCGATGTATTTTTCAGTCATAAATGATTTAAAGCCTATATAGATTTTTCCCTGTTGTATGATTTCTTTAAAGAATTTTCTTGCAATTTCTACAACCCAATGCTTTGTACGTCAATTCTTCCTTCCGATCTTTTTAATAACACGCACTTCATAATCATTTCTACTTGTTCCTCTATTCTGCCGAAGTATTTTATATTTTAGATAATTTTCTTTTTGATCATCTACATTGTAGATTATAATCTTTGGTCTATCTCTATACATAAATCCTTGTGAGCATTTACTTTCTCCCTCAATTTACTACTTCGTTCTTCATCAACCATTTTTATTAAAATCTTATCCCGTCGTGTTAACTTACATTCATCTACAGTTACTACTGATGGCTCAGATCTGATTATCTCATGTACAGCCTCTGCAATGTTTACATTCGTCACAGTATTCTTTTTTCCCACCAGAATTATACGTTCCTTCTTTTGTCCTTGTACTACTGATGAGTAAGATTTTTGTTTCTCTTCTCCTGGTGTCTCTGCATCCCTCATTTTATTGTGATGTTCGTCACTTTTTCTTGTATTGTTTGGACTATCCCATTAACTGTCATAAGTAGTATGTACTTGTCTCTCTGGTAGTGACAGTATTTGTTTATTTTATCTTCTACCACATCTATTTGGTCACTATTTCTTCCGACTTCTTTAATCTATCCTTCGTCAATCTTTTTGTTATCATGTTCCATCTCTCGTCGATAACAATTATTAACCGCTCCTCTACTTCTCCTAATTGATTCTCATCAGACTTAACCCTCAAACACACGGCTGGGTTTTTTGATGTTTTAACTATACATATTATTCCGTTCACAGCATAACTTCGTGAAACTCTCTGCCTTCGTCCCGCACTCAGTACATTGAACGGAAATCGGTTGTCGGTCTTTTGTCGTCCCGTCAAAGTGCCATTGTTTACTAATGGGATGTGATCGAACCCGCGCGGGTGTTCTCCCTACAAAACATTTGGAATTTACAACGTTCCGAGGCGCCACCCCTACAACAGCCTCGACGTCCCTATTATACCTCGGTCAGTCACCCTATTCACACCCAGTTTTGAGGGCGGAGGTAGGATCTAAGGAGAATCATTCTATATGCAAAGAAAAAGAAAACGGTACTTTGGTGGTGCGACTGCGTCTTGAGAGCATATAAAATTCGGAGCGCAAGTATCATTTGAACACACTCTAGCCCATTGTTGTCTAAGAAATTTCAGACAACAATGGGAAATTTCTTAGCAATTGTTTGACCACCGCGACGGACTTAAATTCATTGACCCAGTAGCGCAATTTAACGACGATATCTCGTAAATTTGTCACTTAACGGGAAATCGAAAATTAAAAGATTCAGTGACATCGAAGAAGAGTCACGAAGAAAGCATGATAAAAGAGCAAGAGGTCGCTGTGAATTTTTTCATCGTCAAGAAGATAGAAAAACACAATCGTCATGCTGTGATGGCAACAAACTATTGTTCAAAGAACATAACTTCGTGTATTACATAGAGTGTGCCCCTGAATGAGAGCGTCGTCTCCCTTATTTTCTACAATGCGCCTTTCCGAACGTTCAAGGAGTTCAAAGCTACGAAATGAAAAAAATTGCTGTTTTATTAATCCTGAGCGGCTTCTGATGCTATATTTTATCATAATTCAGTTCCATACATTTACATCTCTATTACTTATTGTATAATGCTTGCTTTACCCCCTGATGAATTGTTATAAAATTAATTTTTTATTTCTTTAATTATTCATTTTAAAAATATTGTTATTATCAACTTTGTTTGTCTTGGCTAATTAATATGCTTATATCCCATGCGAATATTCCTATTTATTCCGGAGATCCGAGTATTTATTTTATAAAGTAGCGCTTTCTTCTCGCGGGTACATCACGTATAACTTTCTTTTCAAATACCGTATTATCTTCAAATGTGGTATAGGGGCTTTAAGTCCCATCAATATAATCCCCACAAAATTATAAATTAATTCATCTAATTGTTCTCTTAGAAACCAAACTCTTCCTGTATTACAGGTATATGGTTCAGAATGTCGCCAGTGGGGCCGCCACAAGCCTTCGCCTCATTTGGATTGGTATCCCCTCATTTGGATTGTGGTTTCGAGTATGTTACATTATGTGCATAATTTACTCCATGCTATATTCCAAACATTACATATAGCCGTTCTGTATTGCTTGTCGTAAACCATATTTATTTATTTCTGTTAAGCCTTTGCACAATTTTCACAACATTTTGCCAATAAAAGCAGCCATTACATACTTCTACAAAGCTTCTGCAAGTTTTCGGGTGCTGCCCTGCGACTTGTTACCGTAATTTTTGCGCAATTATATCATGCAACTTTCCTTCATGATGTTGTTGGGATATCTTCAAAAATTTATACTACATTTCCTCCGCTTCCATATACATTTCCTTTAAATTTTACTGCCACTCTTTAAAACCTTGTTGACTTCAATATATATACTACTTCGCGAGATTTATGAACAAATCCTGGTGAAATTGGGAGACCAACAAAATTTCATCAGCTGTACAATGGTAATTGTGACGCTGAGAAGGAGTACACTGTCAGTGGGAAGATTAATTGTCATGGATTATAAATTTGGGAAACATACGAAATAAAGGAAGAATTTCCGACTGGATAGCTATCGTGTCTAAGAGAGCAGGTCACCTGTCCGTTGCTACAAACGTCAAGGATTCGGCCATCTAGAGAAGTATTGTAAGAACGCGGACGGTCACTGTGGTGGAGATGGCCATAGGTGCTAGCTATCAATGTGCCAACTTTAAGTGGAGGGGTGTAGATGTGAATCATAAAGTAGTAAAAAAACATGCCCGGAGTATAAAGAAGCTAAGACAATAGAACTAATGCGAATGAATTTTGAGGATTAAAATTTCACAGCAGAATTTATAGAGTATCATGACTTTGCGAGAAAAATAAATTACTTGGATAAAGAAGAAATTGTTGTGGCGATGTCTACAGGAATCATACATATGTTTCAGCAAATTATGTCACAACAAAATAAATGATAGAAGTAAATTATTGGTCATGCGTAGTATTCGTGAACACAAAATTAGAGGTCAAAGTAATACGAGAATACATGATGGCATGTAGGATAACTAATGAAAAAACTACATAATAGTAAATGGATACTTCAGAGGGAAAAGTAAATCACAATGTTGAATGAGCTTCTGTACAGAAATGAGCATTATAGGATGTTGATATGTGTGGATGGAAATGGAAGATCATCGATATGGGTAATGAAAGATCATCGATATAGTTAACCAATGCAAACGGTGCGATGATTGAAGATATAATACTATGTAATGGTTTAATTATATGTAATCAACACGGAGTACTACGTTTGTAGGAGATGGGGAAATTCGGTAATTGATTTAACACTGACGAAAAGAAATCAAGATGATGAGATAAATAACTGGTGCATATCGTCTGACCATAGAGGGATACTGTTCAAAGTAGAGAAAGAAATACAACTGCATCATGGGTCTCAAGAAAAGAATCTGCGGCGTGTTAATTGGGAACTAATTCGCGATACTCTACAAACTTCATAAATTTTTTACAAAATTGTGATTGTTATTGTAAAATAGATAATGTAATGAACTTCGCAAATTAATTACAATTAACTTCGTTAAAAGCGGTGCACCAATGTCCACCAAGGGTTAAAAATCAGGTTTGACCGGAAAATGTATGGTCGAACCAAGACCTGAGTTTGCTGAAAAAGAAAAGAGCAAAGGCGAGAAGGCTACTTCAACCAGCACGATATAAAGGAAAAAGGGCGGAGAATGAAAACTATAAACAAGTTCTGAGGGAATTCAGAAAAATGACAAAAGACGTGAATAAGTTGTTATGAGAATTATCATTCTCGCCAACAATTCAGATTATTAAAAACCTTGACTGACAGTCAAAACTTCGTAAATCATTTGACATTAATAATAAGTCTTCCAGACTAGAAAATATAATCCTAGAAATTGTTCAGGGAGAAAGTACGAGTGTGAAGAAACGAATCATTCAATTAATATTACGTCAATTCAAAGATACTGCGATCAATATATTATGATACACGCCAACCTGATGGGTTCTGGAAAAGAAAGTCAAATTCTGCGTTAAATGCAATAAATTCAAGGAATACAGTACGAAGTATCAAAGCACAAATGATTGCCTTCCTAGAATACATAAAAAGGATGCAATGAGACAGCTATTTAGAAGATCAGTCGATAAAAACCGATTGCAACGAGGCCAAAAGGAAGACCCAAAATCACGGTAAGACGACAACTTGGAGGATCTAAGATTGACGGTAAGGAACTGGAAAAAGTAAATTATGGGTGGGAAGAAATAGAGGGAAATTTTTTTTAGAAAACCAAGGATCACACTTAGCTGAAATACCTTTAGAAGAAGAAGAAGATAAATGTTATCATCCATAAGATCTTCGTTTACCTTGAAAGCATTGATGTATCCAGATGGTACGCTGGAAGATGTTAAAAGTAGGATCTGTAAAGCAAATGTCGCCCTTATTCAGCGCTGTCCTAAGTGGAGAAATAATTTTATATCAACCAGGACTGAATTAAATATCTTTCAGAAAAACGTTCAAGCAGTGTTCCTTTCTGAGACATACCTGACTGATAAGTCTATAAGGCGTTAACTTCAAACATTCGTCAATAGATGCCAAACTTTTGAGGATATTTTGGCCGATAAAAATATGAAATGGTGCCTTTTTCGAACTCGTCGGAGAGGAACCAATAAAGAAACGTATTCAAAAACGTAAATGGAGGTGAATTGCCCATAATCTTCAAAAATCAACGGACAATATCGAAAGGCAGGCATTGGAATAAAATCCACAAAGTCAGCGAAGTGGAAAGGCCGTGAATAACATTGCGGAGAACTGTTCAAAAGGAGATGAAAAGCCCCTAGAAGTCGTGGAATGAAGTTAAACCTATGACATCATGTCAGATGGAAGAAATTTACTGAATTCGCTTCATACAAAAGTGAAAGGATTGAAGAAGAATATTATACTATTATGTTAATACCTAATACCACCATGATGGAGGTGATGACGGGACATGGACCTTATATAAGTTATTTACTTAGGATGGGACTAGATGAAGATGACAACTGCATGCGTGGAAATGGAAAGGAAGGTATCCAACATATTATTTATGAATGCAAATTCAATAATGAGAAACGTGGACGGATAATAACTACTTTAAAGCGGACAGAAGTTTATTGTGAAAAGAACTGGTCAAGACTCTTAAGTAATGAAAAGACATTTAAAGAATTTCAGGAAGTGATAACGACTATATATAACGTATATTAAATAGTATAGAAGCTTCCGCATACAAAAAATTGAATAAAATTTATGCTTGTTTTCAGCTAAACACATCGATCTTGAAATTTGAACAAACGGCCACATGAATTGTTTCATAACCGGCAGGAAATATATAATTAGTTATGTAAAACATATTGTACATACGACATGATACACTCTACACACCGACTATAGTGTGGAACGTATGTACGAGTATGAAAACAGCGCTGCCACAAGTGGAGCCCAGAAATTCATTCGTGGAGATCGTACTTCTGCCTTTAGAGAATAAAATACAAGAACCCCGTGCACCATATTTGGTAGTTGGGTGTAGCGGTCTACGTCTCTGCGTGCATGTGAGATTGGTTACTTTGAGGTATATAGGGCATATATAATTCAAAAAACACGTGTCACGGAGACACTTAAGATTGTACATTTCGCAGTGTAGTAGAACAACGGATAAGACGTTTGAACAGAGACACGTGTCAAAAGATAGAGTACTTTAAGATCTTCCCCAGCATACCACACGCATCAAGGGCCTACGTACAGAAGTACAGATACGCGATAAGAAAGAAATCCCTTCTTGCGACACGGTGAAAAGCCATTTCCCGTTAACGACGTCATTGCACGGTGGTGAAAAACTATTTTCAGAGAATCACTCATAAACAGGTATTGGGTTTACCTGCACGGAAAAAGCCACTTTCTAACCCCAAGAAAGATTAGTAGAGGGGAAAAACTGTGTCGTGAAAACTAGTATAGTACTATACTACATGGTGAGAAGTCATTACTTGACGCTTGTTAAATATAGTGAGGGACAATTGGCGATATATAATGCATGTTATGCAGCAGAGTATTATCCCTGACAGTGAGAAAATGGTCAATTAAAACTAATTTTCAAACCAGATAACAGTGATTCCCAATTGTCGAAATCATATCGACCAATAACGTTGTTGCCAACACTAGACAACATAATATTTGACAAAATTCTAACTACATGATACAGAACGAACTACGAGGAAGATTAAATAGACTTTACAAAGGGTCGCTGCACGGAACAAGCAGTCGAACAGCTCGTAAACGAAGTAAGGAGACGTAAAAATACACACTAGTCGTTCTTTTCGACTTTCAAGGAGCTTACGACTCGGTGAAATGGACTGTTGTATTGAAGTAAAAAGGAAGGCACGGAATATCACCCCTCCTACTGCGCGTAGTGAAATTTTACTTACAGCATCGAAACGTGGTACTAGATATTGGAACAGAAAAGGTTATCCATAAAGTCACGAAGAGTTGACCGAAAGAAAGCCATTCAGGACCAATTTCGTATAACACCCTGCTTAATATCGTACTCGAAAAAATGACAGAGAAAGGGATAGAAATAACTGCGTATACTGACGACATAGCGCAGATTGTAGACGGGAACAGTAGGCGAGAATTACAAGAAATAAGTGCCGAACAGCTGACAAAATTTGGATGCGCTTGCACAGTAATAAAAATAAAAATATTTTGGGACAAAAACTGAAGAAATTGTCTTCGGCTATCTGAACCAAGGACAAAGTCGGGGAGATCCAATAATTCGGTTCCTTGATTAACGACTCAACATAAAGGAAACAGTAAAATATCTTGGAGTATGCATCGACGAACGTTTAACATTCAATGACCACGTTAACTACGTGGGGAAGAAGGTCAAAATAGTAGTATACCGCTTAATGAGAATAGGTATTAACAAAAACACGTTACAGAAACAACAACTACTGCAACTCTACAAAGGAGTCATTGTACAGCAAATAACTTACTGTGGAGCTGTGTGGCATGAGTGGAGTAAACTCCGGTACACAGAACGGAAGCTGGAACAATACCAACACCATAAACTTATCGACCAATATCGTTATAACCCACATATGGAAACCTGTATGTATATATATATATATATATATATATATATATATATATATATATATATGTGTGTGTGTGTGTGTGCGTGCGTGTGTGTGTGTAACAATAAGAGATAAGAAATATAGCGGATGTATATGCCTTGATATAAAAGGAGCATTTGATTATGTCAGGTGGAGACAAAATTAATACGTTACAAAGGAAGAAATTACGAGGATACATATTGAATATGGTTAAGTCTTAGCAACAGGGAACGCATAAATATATCAAGAGATTAGAATTGGTTGCCCACAGGGTTCGTCAAGCGGCTCACTGTAATGGAACTTAGTGATGGACAATATTTTATGGGAATTGGAAGAAAAAAGGGTGCAAATGGTTGCGAATGCTCATGATCTGTGTTGACTTTCAAATTTAAGGCAAGCATTAGCGCAAAAAATAGAAGAACTAATAGAAAATGGTACGGAAATATGTGGCAAATATACTATAGAAATATCAACATCAAAAACAACACTAATGTGGTTTGGACATACGCGAGAAAAACGAAGGGAAATAATTATCAAAATTAAGGGAGAAAAGGTACAAGTGGTGAGAATAAAATAGATATCTTGAGGTTGTACTGAATGACAAGTTAAACTTGAATTAAAATATAAAATACATGAAGCATGTGCAACAAACCTTATATAGTATGCTCCCAGTTTGAATACACCATTATCGTACAGCATGAAAAGACCTAAAATATTATATAAAGGTGCACTACGGTAAATAATGACGCTCGGATGTGAGGAGTGGGCAAGGGAAAATGGCAAGCATCTTCTATTGAAGGAAATACAGATCAATAGAAGACAGTGTTTAATGCACATAACTGGATGCTATGAGACGGTGTCGACCGAAGCACTAAATGTGATAACAGGTTTGATGCCAATCAATCTCTATGTGCAAAAGATCAAACGAAGATATGAATTAATGAAAATTAACTGTGAATGAGATGGAGTTAAGGAAAGAGGATAAAACGTCAAGAGGGGAATTAAAAATACTACTTGAAACTTGGCAAAGACGAAAGGAAATAACGAGAAAGGGGAGAGTAGCATACAAATATATACCACATGTAAAATATGAAGTAAAAACAATGGTTCAATTCACCAAAGCCAAAGCACGAATTCATTGCAGGACATAAAAACTTCCTAACGTATTTGAAGAGATTTGGGAAGGAAACACTTGAGCAGTGTAGCTGTAGATTATATCGAGAAACGCCCAACCATATACTATAGGATTGCCCAAAGTATGTAAAGCAGATTATATTAACGGTTATAAAAGTCAAGATGTGTTAAATATCAAACAGAAGTGCACATTAAGGACAACAGAAACAAAATACCGACCATTTGAGTACTTTATAACGTGCATAGCAGGAATAAGAGAATGTACATGACAGTAGATGACAGCACACGCCTCCAGGTGGCGGGGACGGTGAACGTAATGTTCTGTAACGGCTACATTGTGAAGCGTAAAAGACCTTTTTTTCTTGCTTATTGCCATGTATACAAGGATACCGTTAAGGTCGAACAAAATCAAATAAATTATGTACAATTGTCTTCAAACTTCTGCTCCTTTTTCAATTCCTTAGAAATTCTCTCGTCCTGTCTAGTTTACAAGTCACCCTTTACTGAAAATTGTTAATTCCTTTTATTGATAATATTTATTTCTTCTTCATGTTGTGTTTCGAAAAATTAAACATACACGCTTGAAACGATCGAGCAGGTAACAAATTAACCACACCTGGAGAGAGCAGTCAACTCTTGATTACAGGTGTGTCTTGCGCCTGCGCAATTCTGCAAAATCGATATTGCCGCTTAAAAGATATATTATATTTAATCAGTATGCAGTGGGAAGCTGTTTTGGTGACCACGTCTGCTGTCGCCGGCCACGCCGCCGAAAAAACTGAAGAGAAATAGTTCTCACGTATACCAACGCGCGCCAATGACCGGGTACCTTCCTAGGTAGGGCAAACACTCTTAAGACATATGACGATCGTGGTCAGATTGTCAGTTGTCATTCACGGAAGTTAGGAAGCGACTGAAATACGTATAGTATCTTATTAAATTCAGTTTTTGGTATTCTTCCATATTGAACAAACTTATAACTATTCGCATTATCGAATAGTGTGAATTTATATAGTAAATTCAATGCATTATTGATCAAGCCAATAAAAAGTTATCTTGACAATGAAAATGTATTTTTAGAGCATTAGTTAGATATATTCTTTCTCAAACAATAAGCTGTGTTTTTATGGATTCTTCTTATTCTTGATGGTGAATTGTTAGCAGAGGTTGCTGTGTGCTGGAGAAGTGAACGTGTTGGGAGTTCTTATGTTTTGTGTTAAACATGCTGTTCTAGTATATTCTCGAAGTTCTGTATAATATTACGTATACGTATATTCTTCCTTCTGTATTTTCATTGACCACGGAAAAATATTCTTCCGCACGCTCACAAGTTACTTACTCAAAATTTACTTTCAAAAGTTTCTTTCCGTGCCTCTCATCCACTTTTATGCATCGTTTTAATGTCCCTATGTAAATCAATCTTCGTAGACACCATTTCATTAATTTTACTGCGTGTACCATCCATTTTCTTTCTCGATCTTTCTCCCGCAATCATTTATCATTTTAAATCGAACTATTAATTCCATAAATCTGACACACCTTCAATAATATTAGTTTGAAGTCTAACACAAAGTCCTTTGATTTTTTCTCCTGTGAATATATTGTAAAGTAGTTCAACCTATCAGACGTCTTTCCCCTCAAAACCTTATTACCACACATTTCTTCCGTCGTGTATCTGTCATCATTTGTCTCTTTTTATTGTTTTGGAATTATTTTCGCAGACATTCACATTTAAGGGATTTTTACTACAAGAAAGCAACAGGTGGTTACCACTTGTCCAAATACCCAAGGGGATTCAATCACTGGATTACTCTTTTGCTTCGCTCTAAAGCCTATATCCACTATCCTCAAAAAACAAGGGAAGAGTTTAGGATTTAATATCAAAAACAGAAAAGTCGAATGCTGTGTCACACATTTAATGTACATGGATGACATCAAAATTTATGCAAGAAATGCAGAAAGTCTGAAAAAGATCTTGAAAATTATAGAACAATTCAGAAACGACATCAGAATGGAATTTGGAATAGATAAATGTAAATTACAAAACCTTGTTCGTGGTAAAGTTAGAGAGATAACACCATACACTACAGTAAAAGATCAAGATATAGAACAACTAGAACCTAATGAACTGTACAAATACTTGAGTGTGATGCAAACAAATAGAATAGAACACACAATAGTCAAAGAACACATCACTAAAGAATTCATGAGAAGGATGAAAATAACAACAAACACTCATTTAAATTCACGTAACCTGACGAAAGCAATAAACTCATTAGTCATCCCCATACTATCCTACTCATTTGGGGTAGTAAAATGGTCAACTACAGATCTGGAAAATTTAGAGAGGAAAATCAGAACCACGATGACAAGCAACAACAAACACCATCCTAAATCAGCATTAGAACGAATGTTCATCTCACGTAACCAGGGCGGAAGAGGCATC
Source organism: Laupala kohalensis (assembly GCA_002313205.1). Lineage (NCBI taxonomy): Eukaryota > Metazoa > Arthropoda > Insecta > Orthoptera > Trigonidiidae > Laupala > Laupala kohalensis. Next base: position 143,862 of record NNCF01131857.1, on the reverse strand, counting down.
ATACCAATCAAAGACCTCCATGAAAGACAAAAATATATCCTCAATAAGTTTTTCCGGAACAAAGCGTATACCTCATCACTACACCAAGCAATTACAACCAGTGATAAAAACTATACACCCTGTCACCTGAATGAGCCTCTACCCCAACCAATACAAAAAAATAGAATGACAACCTGGCAAGATAAACCAATACATGGGAACTACCCCAACCAACTGACCAACAGCAAAATAAATAAAGTAGAATCAGTTAAGTGGTTAATGAACGGCAAATTATTCCCAGAAACAGAAGGCTTCATAGTATCGATGCAAGACGGAGTCACATCAACCAGAAACTACAGGAAAATAATCCTGAAAGAAACCGGAATTACAGATTCATGTCGCCGATGTAACCAAACCAAAGAAACTCTCGAGCATATCATTGGTGGTTGCACACAGTTGGCCCAAAATGATTACAAAACTAGACACGATAACATGGGAAAAATAATTCACCTGGAAATTGCAAAATCACTGAATTTCATTAAGAATCCCATACCACCAGACCATCTGTATAAACCTCCACCAGTCCTGCAAGACGATTTGAAAGCAAATATTTTGTATTGGGACAGAAGCATTCTCACTGACCTAAGAACAATTCACAACAGACCTGATATCATCCTTTGGAAAAGAAAAGAATCAAAAGTGTATCTCATCGATTTTGCTGTCGTAAATTACAACAATCTAGAGAAAACAAAGAACGACAAAATATCAAAATATCAACAACTAGACTTTGAAGTAAAAAAACTCTGGAATGTTCAAGAAGTGATCATAGTGCCTATCATTTTATCTACCCTAGGACTAGTACCCCAATCCCTGGTCGACTCCATTAAAAAACTCAAAATCAACACCAATATAATAAGTAGACTGCAACACAGCGTCCTTCTGTCCTCAACCCACATTACCAGAAAGTTCTTGGACCTGAAATAGATTCTTCCTCCCAGCAGAACTTGATTTAATAATCCACTGCTGAGAGAAAAACCAACACAAGTTGAGAGAACTAAATAATAATAATAATAATAATAATAATAATAATAGTAGTAGTAGTTATTTAATTCAATGTATATAGTCAATAGATGTATGACTACAGATTTCCAAAGGTATTTATGGTAATTTTCAATACGAATCAACCTTTATGAGTGATACAAAAAAAATGTACGTAATAACAAAACATCAACTTTAATAATTTAAAAAAATATTCAGAATTAGCGATAATGAACCTAACATATACAGCTTCATTATCGCTAATTTACCTACAGATAATTTAACAGTAGGTTTAATATTTGTCAGCGAACAAATCCATAAGAATGGAATTAAGAGTCAATAAAGGTTAAGGAATGTGTGCTGCAAAATTATTCAATGTATTGAAATATTAACCTCTGTACACTCTATTGCCCCATAAGCAGAAGTTAAAATTTTCCATTTCAATGTTTGTTAGTTTCAGTATTCCAAAATATTCAATTAATTTAAGAAAATTGATTATTCTAAATTTTTATTATTAAATAATTGTGTCTCTTCTCGACATTGCGAAAAAAAAAGTCGAATCAACTCCTAAAAATTGCTCTGAAGTGTCAAACGCCCAAAGGAGAAAGAAAATCGATTGGAATTTAAGTTCAAAAGATAAAGACAATAAAAACAAGTGCACCACTTGAGGGTTAAAAACGAGTTATGACAGTGTATTATTCAAAAGAAAAGAAAAAAATCATATTAACGAAAGAGGTATATGTTCATTATATGAGTGTTATCTTGAATAATAAAGCCAATATTATAAAACTGTTATCTTTATTCAAAATATATTCCAGCGGATGCAATAAATCTTACTGAGAAAGCAAAAATTATCTATTCGATTATCTGGGGGCCAAGTCAGCCCCTTTATAAACTGGCAGAAAATGTTTAGCCATATAATGAGTAAGAAGTCCATTTTATTAAGAACGGCGACGGTCAAGTACTTCATAAAGAGGCTGAAAATCTTCAGTCACTTAATAGAATAACTGTTTCATTGATTATCGGTCGACTGTTTACAACGCGCCAAAGCTCTTCATAAAGAGGCTCATTTTACTATCGGGCTGCGACATACCGATGTAATTATTCATTGCACAACGAGTCAATACATTCACTGCACAAAGAGCTCGAGTGTTTCATTAGATTATATCACTGGTAAACATATTTAAAAATGAAAGCAAGCCAGATTTATATAAATTTTGAGTGTATTTGGTGACGTGCAAACTAGGAACCTCTGCTCAAATGCTAAAATTTTAAAGAACAATATTATTTTAATAATAGTTTGATTATTGGAAGCAGGAAACAATTCAACAATTTGCAAGATTCAACAATTAAACAACAATGGAAAATGATTCAACAAGACGTAAACACAACTTCTACTCCACAGAAACCAAGACGTCATTATTTCTTCCTTTAAAAGGGTATTTAGGTAATATTTTCGAAGCTACGTGGACTGATATTTCTCAATTTAAGGGATAAGCTCCATTTCTCAATTTAAGGTCCATTTTTTTGTTCAACTAATTCCCCTTATCCCTAGTAGTATATTAACCTGCATCTCTTTATTAAAAATAAGAGACTGGGATAATTATGAAATAAAGAGTCCAGTTTTTTTTCTTAAAAAATTCAGTTTCTGTACAGTCAGTATCTGTAGAAAGAGAGATGTAAAAGATGTCGCGACAAATCGGCTCGGATGAAAAGATCGTCTGTTTCACTCTGAAGGCAATACGTGAATCAATATGTAACTAAAGACAAAATGTAAGTTTTCAAATTTGAAATTATGTTAATCAATCTTTGAAAAGCATTGAGAGGTCAACAAAATGTCGTCAACTTTCCATCTTCTATTCTTTAACCACAAATTGCAAAATGTCTATTTGTTCAAATAAGAATAAATAATTTACTCACTGAAGTGTGTCCAGTCCTGCTTCAATTGCATCCTCCAATCCTTTGGAATTCTTTCCCCACTGAACGATGGCTTGGCATGGGTCTCAAAGGCACCCACCATGAGCCCTCCATCCCATTCCCGTGCGTAGGTGTGGGCATCATAATCTCTGCATACTGGTAACCATGGATCCAAGGACACCGACAGGGATGCAGTTACAAAGAAGTGATCCACGGGCATAGCAGGAACTCGGACTCTTGGCTGGCACTGCAAACCCAGCTCCCGCGCCCACTGCGCATACAAAGAATATTCTGCTCAGAATATTAGTCTCCATCAAATCATTGAAAATCGACAATTGAGAAAAAGAATAAAAAGGTATCAGAAATTGTTTGTGACCATGATAAGAAACGGAAAATGTTTATAAGAGTGAATGCTGTACGGGAAACGACAAAATGAGCTGTTGGTTGTTTTGGCGTGTGCAAAAGAAAAGGAAAAGGTGATGACTGAGCAATCTCAGGACGTGGAGATGAGAAGGATGGAAAAGAAGAAACAAAATAAACACAATAAGATTGGAAAAAGGATTGAAAGAGAGTGAGTTTCTAGAAGACTTGGTAAAGAGAAATATGGATGTCAGGGGGAAAGGGAGAAATTTCTTCAAGTTGCGTGGATCGGGAAAAGTATAAGGGTAGTTGTGTGTAAAACTGTGTCGTTGATGTGGATTCGGATAATTATAAAAAAATTAAGAGGGAGAGTTTCCAGACATGAGATGTCATCAAGTTATAGAAGAACCCCTTTTCTTACAAATGCTTGCGTTAAGGTCATATGGCACGGTTATGAAGAGAGAACTATGAGAGAACAGGTCGGAGCGACCATTGCGTCGTACACAAAACTTGGAATGAATACAGGAATGGACAGAGGATACTTTTGAAAACCATAAACTATGAAGTGTAGAGTAATGCAGCACAATCTTCACAGGAGTAAAACGGGATCAAGGGAACTTGGAGAGTATGTGCAAGGGAATAAGATACAGGCGGAATGCATGTAAGAAAATTATAATAAAAAAGACCATGTCAGTAATGAGTAGGGTAGTACGCAGTGAGAGGACGTGGGCCATAATTGTAGTAAATGATTCCAGGTCGAGAATAATGGTTTTAGAGAAATTTACAACGCGACACTTTCAAACAATACTGTATGGAGAAGGTAACAAAGAATTTTGTCGACGTGAACATGTATGTTCAATCTAGTAAAGATATAAATGCCAGTGAAATCTAGTAAAGAATGTGCAAGAAAAATTCTACGTGAGATTAAAGTTAAAGACATAATTATGTGTATGGATGGAAATACCCGATCCAAACTGCGAGGTGATAGGATGGCAACCAAACGGAAACGAGTAATGGAGAGACTGATTTTGAAAAAAATATTTGATTCTAGAAAATACGTACGGGGAAAATACATATGGGGTCACAAGGGAACTCAGTCATAGATTTGACGCATACAAACAAATTGAAAGAATTTAAGATGAAATACTGGAGAATACTGATCATTGTGACGTTCACACTAACCACGGAGCAATAAATTTTCGTGTGATTGAGAAGAATGAAAATGAGTGACTGGGAATGATACGACAAATGAAGATCTGCACGTTATGAAAGTGAATTGGAGCAAATTTAACCGAAAAAAGAGCAATTACAGGAAGAGGTTGCTGGAAGAAATAAAAAACATAGAAAATGAAATACAGGAATTGCAGTTAAAAATGTTTAAGAAAGTAGGTGAAGTTAGGGAAGCAAAATGGAAGGATGTAGTTGTCTAAGGAGATATGAAAACTTTAAAAAGAAAATAATACATTAAGACGTAAATTATGCAGGCTCTCGGGAGATCCTGAAACACCTGGAGAATGCATTCCCTTGGTGGCAGATAGGGGAGTCCAATACGATTAGTGTTTGAATGGCCTGAATATATTAAATGAGGGTCCGTAGACCAACTGGACCGTAAGTCGCAGTACACTTAACGACAAAAGAAAGAAACTCTCCTCTGGTCCCATAGCTGAGGCAGTGTACTCCTTCCTCTTTCTTTTTTAACAGTTTCCTTTTTATTATCTGTTCTATCTCCCACTATCGGCAAATTCTTGTTTTACGACCCCGAAGTACAAAAACAGAAAATTAGATCTTTCAATATCTGCACCATCAACACACGAAGAAGTGAGGAAGTATGATAAACCTAGAACAAAGAAGGTTCTTCCTCTTCCAGTCGTAGTGATAGGTGCTAAAATTACAACGGGTTACTTGAAAAACCGGTATGACAAATGGATTTCAAATAAAAATCATTTTCAATGAAAATATCAAGATAAACGTATTTGAAGCGGAATGTAACAGAAATCTCACTAAAATGCTTCGAAAGAACAAAGAACAATNATATATATATATATATAAAATCAAAACAGACCAATTAACGTAATTGCTAAAAGATTGCATTACTCGTGTGATCCAGAAAAATTGTCACTGAACAAGGAAACCGGGGATTTAAAATCAAAGAAGCAGTCAATAAACTAAAATGGGAAACTAAGCAACACATAAATATGTTTATGATGGTATTTAGAAACGATGAAAACATCAATAAAATTTACAAAATCGTAATGGGGATGAACGTTGGTATACAAACTATCAGAAAATCAAAACTAATTCCTCAATGTAAGAAATGTCAAGAATACGGCCATATATAGAAATGTTGTGCAAGAGAGTCCAGATGTGTCAAATTTACTGGTAAACATCACACAAGGCAGTGTGTGAAATCAAAAGACACTCTTTCGAAATTCACTGTGGTCAAAATAATCCAGCAAACTATCATGGATGTTACGTTGCGAAGGAAATACAAAAAGTTAGTTATAAAGTTCTTATGAAACCAAACTTACCTAGGAAACCACAGCAGGTTTTGCATACAACCATTAACAATGCAAAATATCTAAAATCTTCAAAGGGTGTTGCACAACCAACAAAAACAATTCTGTCGAGGAACTTATAGCCAAGTAGTGGCTAATAAAACAAATCCAATAATTAAACTTCTTAATAACGATAATACCACTGAACAAACCTTACAGTTAATACTGAACAAATTATATCAACAAGAACAAAGCTTCTTAAAAGTACATAAACGTCTAATCCAAATGTGTGTGTGCACTAATTAAATTTGAGAAAATGATTTTAAAGTTGGAAGAAACATTTCGGAATTTTTATTTTAAAAAGAACATTATACAGGAGGAGCAGAGTCTGGAAAATGTAAAAAAGCCAGGGAAATAACTAACTAAAACATGTTGAGGTGTTAGTCTAAATAATATATATATTTTATTTAGGTGCATTTATTCTTCAAAGTTAAAAAATAATTCTAATATTTATCAATTAAAAAACTGAAAGTGTTTGACACTTTTGTGGCTACTTTTATTTATGTCTATTTGCACCTAAATACTTTTAATATCCACATTTCACATATACAAGTGTACTAAATTATAGTTAATTCAACAAATTCCCAAAAATAAAAAGAATATTGAAATATTGTCTCTTTCTTGCTAATTGACCACTGTCGCGGTTCCTTCCTCGCAGCTCGCGTTTAGGTTCGCCGATTCGAGCTATGGGATTAGATACGAAGTAGGGGGAGTGGGAGAAGGGATCTAGTTAGGATTGGAAGGAAGTGGGGTCTGTAATAGAGAGACTCAAGAGTTCATGAGACGCATTTAATACTTACACAGAGTCGTGGAGAGGTCGAGTGTTGGCCAGGGTGAAGTCAGTAGCAGTCATGACGTAACGGTTCTAAGTCTGAACCTGCGCCTAGAGGACTCTGGACCGCCCAGCTTCCGACCCAGATGATGGCGCCGAACAAAATAATAAAATTTATTTCTTAAGAAGGAAGGGCCCTCGGCACTACAAAAACTATTTGAGCGTGAGAAAGCGACTGGAAACGTTCTAAGACCCACGACGGAAGGCGCGGCCCACACCACAGTAACGGATGTGACCGGAACAATTGAAAAATAGTTAAAAATATTTTGCAGCTCTTCCTGAAAACTAATGTCCTTTCTATAATGCCGACATCCGCACCCTAGAACAGCATACCGCGTGGGTGGTGAGAGCCGTCAGCACCCGTTGTATTTTTCTACGGTTTGAATTTCCTGTATATATTTTTATTAAAAATAATATTTCATAACAATACATTATATCATAAAAAAGAAAAAAAATCTAAAAATTAAAATTATCAAATTTCAGAAAAGAAGGATGAAAGGAAAGACGACAAGTAAGAGGAAAAAAGAATGCAAATTTAAACCCTCCCGAGAACTTGTGGGAAAAGCCCCGATCTACTCATAAAATTCAAAAGTTTATTAACATTAACCGTTTCATTTCCGAGAACTGTTGGTAAATCTGCAGCCAAACCAATTCGTCTCCGTATCCTCGAGTATCTTCTGCAATCAGTTAGTAAATGACGCACTGTCAGAGAAGAGCTAAACTCCTCACAATCGGGTTTATAATCAAGTAGTAAGAGATACCGATGAATCAGAGGACAATGTCCTATGCGCAGGACACTCAGAAAGACCTCGTCGCGCCTGGCTGACCGACAGGAACTGCTCCATGACTTAACAGAGGATTTGATAAGTCGGAGCTTATTCCCTTCAACAGCCAACCACTCATTGTTCCATTCACTCAGAATCTTTGTTTTGATGGAATTTAGGAGATCTCGTTTTGGAATCGTGAAGAAATCCACACGATTCTTGAGGCATGCCGCTTTTGCGGAAACGTCTGCTTCCTCATTTCCTCTGATTCCCACGTGTCCGGGAATCCAGCAAACCATTATGTTCCTTCCATCACTTTGGAGCGAGAGAAGCACATCCTGGATGTTCGGGATCAGCTTATCAGCTGGATACATAGTCTGGATTGCTTGAAGGACACATAGCGAATCAGAACAAATCAGGAAATTTGATCCGCGGGAGCACTTTGTTGATCGCAATGCTCTCAATATGGCGTAGCATTCAGCGGTGTGAACGCTGCACAGGTCGCCACAAGTCTTACGGGGAAACGCCACCGAGCAGCCGACACCATCAGCTTGCTTCGACCCGTCTGTAAACACAGGGATATGGACCCGGTGTTTGTCGAGGATTAGGTGAAAGTATACCTTCAATATCGCAGCTTTAGTGTTCTTCTTGTCATGATGCAAGAGATCGAAATTAATCTTCGGCTTGTGCAAAGCCCAAGGTCTTACCATGATTTCAGACATTTGGTGTGCGTATAATCAAGGTTTCCAAAATTTATTAGGAGCGATATCCAAAAGGTTTGGTTGATCTCAGCCTGTTGTTGTAGAAACGGAAGGAAGAAGACGAAGGATGAAATACTGCTTTGTGCGCCAGATTGTCGGGTAAAGATAGATCGTGGACAAAGTATCGTAACATGAGTTGTCGCCGGAAGTAAAGAGATGGTTCGCAACTCTCGGCATACAAACTCGGAATGGGACTAGTGCGGTAGGCTCCCGTAACTAGTCGGATTCCTGCATGGTGAACACTATCCAACTTTTTTAAATAGCTTGTACGAGCAGAGCTATATACAGCGCACCATTATCGAGCCGAGATCTTATGAATGCTCGATAAAACTGGTGCAAGGAGGAGCGATCAGCGCCCCATTCCCTGCTACTCAGGCACTTCAATAGTTCTCGCTCTTAGGTCTGTCAGATGTTCAATCCAATTCAGTCTCTGATCAAAGATTAGACCTAAGAATTTTACCGAAGGATAGAATTTTAGAACGTTGTTCCCCAGGGCGAGGTGAGATTCTACCAGAAAAAATTGTCTCCTACTGAAAAGAACACAGCGTGTTTTTTCAGCATAGGAACGATAGCCAGTCATCTTCGATCAGTGGTATAGTCTATTGAGGACGAATTGGATTTGTCGCTCCGCACCTGTGACACTCTGTGATGAACAAAAGATAGCAAAGTCGTCGACAAAATGAGAGTGTAGGACAGGGTTCTTTACAGCAGATGTTATGTTGTTTATGGCCACTGCAAATAAGGTCACGCTCAGGACTAAGCCCTGAGGAACACCGTTCCCTTCAAGAAGCAGATCCGAGGTGTCTATTCCAATTCTGTATCGGAAGGAACGCTGATCCAAAAAAAAGACTGTTGCGCCAGAGGAAGATGTCCTCTAAACCCCCAGGCATTGAGTTGTTTTAAAATGTCATGCCGCCATGTAGTATCATAAACCTTCTCGATGTCAAAGAATATTCCGACATGTCTTCGGGCGAAAGCATCTTGAATTGCTGATTCCAGGAGAAGTAAGTTGTCCAGGGTGGAATGGAATTTCCTGAAACCACACTGAGATCGACTCAGCAAGTTATGCCTTTCAAGATACCTCACAAGACGTCGGTTAATAATTCTCTCCAGTTTTACCGACGCAACTCGTCAAGGCAATGCTTCGATAACTACTAATGTTCGTTTTGTCCTTACCTGATTTTAGTAAAGGGATAAACGTTGCTTCCTTCCAGAAATTAGGGAATACTCCCTCGGACCATGAAAGATTAAAGATATCCAGAAGGTATTCTTTCGATTCTAGACAGAGTTGTCTAAACATTTCATAATTAATTGAATCAGGGCCAGGAGCAGTGTCATGGACTGTCGCTGGAGCTGACTCAAGTTCCCACATTGAAAAGAAAGAGTTGTAGGGTTGGTGGAACGAAAGTCAAACGATGTGCTCTCTATTTTCCTTGTTTTCGCGAAATCAGGATCGCAGTTTGCTGTAGATGTTAGGTCAGCAAAGTATTCAACCAGCACTGTTGCCATTTCTCTGTTGTTGGTGAGAACCTGACCCTGATAATTGAGTCCAGATATTGGGACTCGAGAATACCTTCCAGATATCTTTCGGGTAGACTCCCATACTTTAGTGGACGATGTTGTCGTCCTAATGGTGCTAAGAAACTCTTTCCAGGAGGTGGATCTGGATTCTTTGATAGTTCTGTGCGCTTTTGCTCTAGCATTGCGATAAACGGCGAGGTTTCCCGGAGATGGACTAGCCTTAAATTTCCGCAATGCTTTTCGCCTTGCCCGAATGGCAGACCGACATGCGCCGTTCCACCAGTGGACATGAGGTCTTCGCGGATTCATGTTTTCGGAATGGATTCTTCAGCGTGATCAATCACCTGGGTCAGATGGTCGATCCTCTCTTGGACACTACCCGTTTCTCTGAAGACAGACAGAGAACGGTACTGTGTCCAATTAGCCTTACTGAGAATCCATTTCTGTGGCTTGCATTCGGGAATACTCGCGCGTTCCTGCAAGGACAACCAGATAGGATGATGGTCGCTACCATGCAGATCATATTTGACCCTGCATTGGAAGATATCAGCAACTTTAGGAGAGCAAATGGACAGGTCTATAGCAGTCCATGACCCCGTGACAAATGCGATGTAGGTCATCTCCCCCGTGTAAAAGAGATAATTCAGCAGTCGGCCCCTGGGGCAACAGCTCGATGAGCCCCACAGTACACTGTGGGCGTTGAAATCTCCAAGGAGGAATGATCGAGGGAGCTGGTGTATTATATCCCTGAGGGAAGTCTCCGAGAAATCTCGTGTCGGAGGAAGATAGATTGAACACACGGTCATAGCTGTTACGCTGTGAATTTTGACTGATATAGCCTGTAATTGAGTTTATAGGAGAACAGGTGAGCAGAAGATTATGTTTCTAACAAACTCCACCTCTTGGTCGATCTCTCGTGGTGTCGTCATATCTGAAGCTGCTGTATCCTCGCAGAGAGGGTGAATGTTCTGGTAAAAGGTGTGTCTCTTGCGCCTGCAAATACAGATCAGATTACGACGCGCTAAGAGTTGTAACTCTTCACTTTGAGTTCTATAGCCATTAAGGTTCCACTGAAGTATGGATGCCATTACTTTTTGGAACCTCCTGGGTCAGGTTCGTGAATGTGCTTTTCCGCGTCACCGTCGGACAATGCACAATCTGACTCGGAGGAAGGAAATACAGAAACGATCTTTTTACGTCTTTGCGACTTTTTTGATGATGTTTTCGTTGTTTTCAAAAATTCTACAAGGTTCAGGGGTTTAGCCCTAGAACCCAGCTTTGTCTGTCTTGGCTGTTACCGTGATAGGTTTACTTGACGTTTTCTTTGAAGTAGATGGAGTTTTAGGCTTAACGGGAACGGTTGGAACATCTTTCTTTCCGCATTTGCACTGGCATGTGCACGACGTTGTCGCAGACACGTCACTGAAATCGGTTTGAACGGATGCAGTCTTCATTATTTTAGTAGTCTTCGCTGCAGTGTGATAACTGGTAGAAAATACAGGGTGTAAAGCCCTATATTTCTTCCGTGCTTCACTGTACGGGATCTTCTCCGTTGTCTTGATCTCCTGCACTTTCTTTTCTTCCTGAAAGGCGACGCACTCCCTGCTCCACACCGGGTGGCTGGCTGTACAATTAATGCACTTTACTGGCCCCAGGCATGGAACGCCGGGTTCGTGTACCCCCTTCCCGCATGTATCCCGGCCCTTACAGGATGTTGTGGTATGTCCAAATCTCTGGCATTTGAAACACCGCAGAGGATTTGGAATGAAGGGACGCACCGGCAGGTTAAGTCATCCAACTTTGAGATCTTTCGGAAGCTGAGGACAGTCAAATGTCACGATGAAGGAACTGGTCTTCTGCGAAACACCATTAACCTTTCTCATGATTTGACTGACCTCAACCACGTGGTCAGCCTCTCTTCAACAAGTTCGTCAGTTGTCATATCCATAATGTCCCTGCAACTTACGACTCCCTTGCTGCGATTAAGCGCAGCATGGAGCTGGCACTTCACAGGGAACTCTCCCAACAAAGTACATTTTAAAAGTGCCAACCTTCTTCAGTTTAGCATCACTTATTTCATGAAACTTTTCTCTTAATTATTCAAAACATCCTTGTCCTGTTTCATAAGACCAAGTTTGATACGGAGAGGGGGGCGCAGAATACTTGAAAAATCATCTACAGGTTTGCGGATGATGTTTTTCAATCCTGGATGGAAATCTGTTCTGGGCTATTCTTTCTGTTTATAATGTTTTCTCTGTCTCTACTCTCCAGCAGACACAACAAGCAAGGATGTTTTGTAAATCCTGATTGCTGTCCAAGAATCAAAGTCGAAATCTTAAGATACCACAAATTTTCCATTTCTTTTCTTGTTGTCTTTTTTCATATTTCAATTTCTTCTGTGCTATTTGTAAATTCTCGTACGTTTCTTTCAACTTCATTGAGTGGGCTACTGGAATCAATGCAAACGTATTCCCGTTGTGAAGAAGAACAGCTTTAAGGCTACGTTTCGAAGAGTCTTACAGCTTTATAAAGATCATACAGCTGAAATACCCTGGCTCCAAATTCGGATTCAGGACATCAAACTACACATCTTAAAATAATTATTAGTCAATTTGGACAGTTATATCTTATGCTGAACCCTCCGAAAGCAAGATTTTCAGTATATTTCCTATTTAAAGGTCGTTTTTCGTGATTTAAAAGAAAGTGAAGGGTGATGGAGCAATTCTGGCTCCGGATTCGGATTCCGCGCGTCAAAATACATAAGGACACATAGGTCTAGTCTTTCATTCAGACTACTTTTTTTATTTTTTGAGTGCCTATGCTATTTATACAGGATGAAGATATCGAAAAGCAATGAGTATAAGTGTATAATAAAGGTAAAGAAACATGGTGGAGCATGTACTTCTTGATTGTGAGTACAGCGAGAATGAATGAGAACAGTTGGTTAAGCTATAGAAGCGTAAAGAAATCTTTGACCTGCAGGATTGTACAAGATTGATAAGAGGATATTTGAAAAAGCGCGTTAGATATTCAGTGAAATAATATGTATAAGAAATTAAATGAAGAATCAGTAATAGAACAGCGCACACCACCACGAGAAATACTAATACCAAAAAAAAACAACGAATAATATTAACTCTAACGCCAGAGAACAACAAAGACAGAAATTTAGCTAAGAAATAAGAGGCAACGAGATATATAAGGATCACGGTAAGGACCCTTTGTGGAACCGGCAATTGAAAAGAAAATAAGAAATATAAAACAGGAATCATGGGTATGAATTTCATATATATGTCTAACTTTTGTTGAGTAATTAATAAATAATTTAGTTTAAATTGAGATTTTACGCTTATCCGGATGTTACAGCACAGTGAGCCAATGGCGTGGAGATGTTGATAGGTAAAATGCCAACTGACATTTATTTATATAAAGTTAGACCACGTTATTGGTTGCTACGAGACGGTGAGTTTACGATAGAATGAAAAGGAAAGAAGGGAAATGAGAAAGGGAATCGATAACAAAGGACTTAATAAGAGCATATAAGATATGATGGGAAAACACAGAAAAAAGGCTTTCATACGATCATTCCAGACGTAACATTCGCTAACAAAATCAAGAAATGGCTCAGATCAAGCAAGGATTTTTTGCAGGTATAGACAGTTCACGGGAATTTAGCTAAATATTTAAGGAAAAAACAGAGGACAAGATGGTGCGTGTTTTTACGCTAAGGGTGACGAGGACAGAGATAATTTCCTGTGACAAAGAATGACAAAACTTAATTGTGAGTTAAAGAGACCGGGAGTGAGAGCATTTGACTGCAACAGCGACCTTATATCGGCGAAGAAGAGATAAAGGATTATGAAAGAGTTTGTAGGAAAGATGAGTGTGATAAGAGATATCATTAAAAATGAAAAAGAATGAGTTAAAAACAATTTTGCACCGACATTTCCGTGGTAGGGATGCGTACATTTCATGGAAGCGTGCATAAGTTGAGCCGTTCTTTAGAGAGTTTAAAAATAGACATTCTTTTTCTCGTATGTTTATAATGTTAGAAATACGGGAAAATACATTTGTATTTGCACATTTATTTTCAATTTCAATATACATACTAAGTGATCAATAAATATTATTTTATGAAACAAAATCATTCTATATTACTTTTTACTGTTTTTAATAACCATTTCACTTCATCTTTTGTACAAAGACCTTTTTTAAATCCAAACTGATTTGGACACAACATGCCATTTACTTCTAGGTTATAAGAAATAGCCTCCCTCCGTCATCAGCTTCTCCAAATTTTCACCTAAAACTAGTAATATTATAGGCCGGGACGAGTCAGGTTCTGCGGGATTTTGTCTTGCAGCTTATAAGAAAAAGATCACTTGTACTATTTTCCATGTCTTCGGTGAATAAATTTCCTGGAAACATTTATTATTTATTTTCACTCACCAATCACTCCAATTTTTGTTCACCGTATGGTATTATAGGCAATGGAGGCAAATCCTAGCCATTTGCTTTCTTTAGTCTAGCTATAAGCCTAGTCATCTCCGTTCCTGAAATTTTGGTGCAGTCGGTCTGATTTATTTCTTTCCTTTCCCATATGTGTCTGTCTGCCTTGGAGAAGCTTTCCTAAACGAATTTCCGTATTTCCTTCCAACCACCTGTCATTACTACCGCTTTCGTTCTTACCAAGTTTGTCCATATGTTCTTTCTTTGAACTTTACGTTAGGTTATATTTGATTATGTTTTGTTTAGTTTTTTTTAGTTTTAGGCTTAGATTTTTTTGTAATATTTAGATTCAACAAATCATGTCATTTTCCATGTGGTCCTCCGGATTTAGTTGCTTCATTAATCCTCAAGCACACGCGTAGAAAGGTGGAACTTCAACATACGCGCGGGATGCATTCCACCCCAAAGTAAATATAGCTTAAATGAAGTAATTTGTTTTATTTTTCACTTCAGATTTATTTATCTCAAAGATAAACATTATGTTCATGCAATTTTATTATTGTTTACACGCTGGAAATCATATTTTTAAATAAAAAAATGAAATCTATGACCCGCGCATTTTATGAAATTTTATACTACACGTGCAGAAAAAATACTATCTCTATATATTCTCTCTTTTTCAGAATTGTAAAAAATATGTTTGCTAGAGGAAGAGTGAAACAAATAAATAGTTCAGTAAAATGTATGTATTTATTTGGAAAAATTTTAAGTAAATTACACACACAAAATTACAAATTTTCTACTATCAAAGTACGAAAAAACAACGTAAAACATGCTTTAAAATCTTGACTAGTTGTATCTATTCAAAGAAATGGTAAAGTGAAAGTTTTTAAATATTTTTTTGTGATTTCGTACCTTTGAACTCTTCTTGAATTTTGGAAAGGTGCGTTGTAGAAAATGAGGGACACGGCGCTCTCACTCAGGAGCAATATTCTTTGCAATACACGAAGCTATGTTCTTTGTACAATAGTTAGTTGCAATCACAGCATGACGATTGCGTTTCTCTGTCTTTTTGACGAGGACAAACTTCACAGCGATCTGACGCTCTTCCTACACGTTTTCTTCGTGGCTCTTCTTCGATGCCACTGAATCTTTTGATTTTCGATTTCACGTGAAGTGCCAAATTTACGAGAAATTGTCATTAAATGCGCTACTGGGACAATGAAATAAATTCCGCCGCGGCTGTCGCAAAATTCTCATTGCTGTCTGAGAAATTTCAGATAATGTGTTAACAATGGGTTAAAGAGTGTTCAAATGGTACTCTCGCTCCGACAGGGAAATAATCTATGCTCTCAAGACGCAGCCGCGTCACAAAAGTACCGTTTTCCCTTTCTTTGCTTTTTTTCTTCTGAGACCCTACCCTCGCCCCCAAAGATGGGTGTGAATAGGGTGACTGACTGAGATGTAATAGGGACGTCGAGTAAGTGAGGGCACTTGCAGGTGCGGCGCCTTGGAGCGTTGTAAATTCGAAATGTTTTGTAGCGAGAACACACGCGCGGGGTGGATCACACCCCACTCAGTAAACAATGGCACTTTGACGGGATCCCCCAGGGGATTTACATCTAGTAAGTACGTGTTTGGCAAACACGGGGCCCCGAGCTGAGTCTGGCATTACTTCCACTTACTTGTGCAAGGCTCCTTCCTTTCTCTTTCCTGACCTTCTTTGGTCATCTATTGTTCTTTTCGATCCCGACGCCTTTGGGGCTAGGGTATCTTTCATTTTCCTCTTTCTTCTTCTTCTTTTTTTTAAAATGTTTTAAGTAAAGACTTGAGATATTTTGGGATTTGAGTTTTGAGTTGTAATTCAGGAGGGTTTTTAGTGAGTATGGCTGAGTTATTCGGCGAGTCCCACACGCGGGGAGAGTCATGTTGGCTCTTCCTAGTGCGTAACTGCATTTTACCTACCTGTACAAGTTTTAAGGGCTCTAATGACCTCGATGTTGACGAGCCCTAAAGCCCCACAAAAAAAAAAAAAAAACTTTGACGGGACGACAAGTGGGCGACAATCGATTTCAGTTCAATGTACTGAGTGTGGGATGAAGACAGGTACGCGGAGTTATGCTGTGGACGGAATTATATTTATAGTTAAACAAACAAAAAAAAGAGATCTGGGATGGATTTACCCCAGCTCATGTGTTTGAAGGTTAATGCATTATAGTCCACTCATGTCACCGAGAATTATATGGGATGCTCATACTACATCTATTACATTTGCAGTATAACTTTTACAATACAAATTTCTTTTAAGCCCTGTTGTCGCTGACTTTTTAGCTCCCCTTATATATCTGTGCAAGTGATTTTGAACTCTAATAGCTGCTTCTTTAAAGCTTTCTACTTCATTGCTCCTTGCTCTTTCAAGGACACTATTATTTCGTTTCTCATACGATCGACTCTATCATCAATTAACTCCGTAACAATATTTCACAAACTCTTCGAACGTCCCAGCACTGCCTTCGCGAAGTCTGACATTATCTGAATAATAATACCCACAATCTTCTCCTTCAGATAGCTCTCGAATTTCCCTATACTTTCCCTGTTTATTTCCTCGATTCGAGGTACCTCATCCTTTTGCCCTAAAAGTATGTTTCATTTTCATCAGACTTAATTTCAGTTGCTTTATCTACCTTTGTTCGAACTTTTTCACTCTTTCGTCTCCTAAATTACTCTTTACTCTTTAGTCACTCACTCTTTAGTCTCGAAAATTTAAAATTCTTAATACACCAAATTTGGGAGAACTGCCAACCTACACAATTGATTCCCCCCAGATTCCTCCTATGTCGTATACAACTCGACTAGTGATATTTTCATCTTATACGTTGGATTCACTACCACCAAACCTGAGAAAATAGCACTAGGAGAACCTGTTCTTAAAATTTTCTTTTTTTCCCTTTTTTAGAGTAACAGAAAATCACAATTCTCATTTACAAAATACATGTGTAATTTATGCAAGAAATCTTTATTTTTTAATCTACTTTCAACAAAATTCATTTTACGGTAGTTTCTTTGTTGTTTCCATAGCGTTGGTACGCCCGTTACGAATGTTTCAATAGTACCACACGGAAATTTTAACGTGCGTGCTTCGTTTGCCGAGGTGTTATCGTTTAATAATTTCTTGAGCGTGTGTTACTTTTGTCAACCATGGCCGAGAAACTGAAAAGGATTCCTGCAGTTCAGAGTTCACTGCAGAAGAGTATTTTCCACATGTACTCGTTCATTAAGAATGACCCTCGTGAAAAGAGTATATTTGATACTGGTAGTGAAACGGAAGTTTTGGTGAGAATTGCCCAACTATTAGGTGTAAGTATTACTCTGCATTAACTATGATTTCATGTTAATCGTAAGTTATCAATTAAAATACTATGTAATACAAGTATGTGCATTTAGGTTAACCAACAATGAACACTTTTAGTTCAGTTTAATAAGAGAGCTATGTTTCAACTTCCAGCTAGGCTTCAATATAGTTCAGAAGATTGTGAAGAGAGGGAAAGAAGGAGAAAAATTTGTCACTCCTGCGAAGAAAAGGAAGCGAAGCTATCCTGTTACGGGCATAGACAATTTTTCTGAGGAAGCCATATCGCGTTATATTTATGATAATCTTCGCAAAGGTATGATATCCTGTTATTTGTATGCTAATAATGTAAATTGTATCTAACAATAAGTTAGTAATCATTCATGACTAGTTGTATTGTTGATTGACTCAGAAATAACTCTTGCAAAAATAAGTAATCCAGTGTTGATTTAGGGTACCCTGTAACTGTGAAGGAAGTGTGGCAGCATGTTAGGGAAAATCCTGAAGTTTTCTTGTTTAAAGGCTCTCTCTCTTCAATGAGAAAAGTTGTTAGAAGTCTAGGCTTTAGGTGGAAAAAAGGAGATAAGTATTGTCACCTAAAAGAAAGTAGTGATATCACTTTCAGAAGGTCATGCTTCTTGACAGAGTATGTCAAGAACATGAGAAGCGAATGCCCTTTGCCTGTTGTATTTTTAGATGAAACCTGGATTTATATGAATGGTAAGGCTACAGTTAACAGTATTATAAATAGCACTCAATTATTTAAGGTACTAAATTAACAATGTAACACAACTTGTAACTGTCTTATTGAAGTAGTGAATTATTAATGTGTGATATTAATAGGAAAGCCACCCTCAAAGTCTTGGTGTAAACCAGGTGAAACCAAGGCAGTGCTTAAGCGACCCCCAGAAAGTAGGAGGCTGGTTGTTGTACATGCAGGAAGTAAGGAAGGATTTGTGCCAAGTAAGTATCAAAAACTGAATAAGAAATTTTAAGAATATTTATGATTCTTAGGAGTAATTTTCCCTTTTTTTTTAAATGCAGATTTACTTTTTGTCACCAATTTGAAAACTGGTGATGACTATCATGGTGCTATGGATAGCACAAATTTTGAGAAATGGACCAGAGAGAAACTAATTGCTGGTCTAAAAAATATGGGGCGCTGTATGGTTGTTCTCGATAATGCCTCCTACCATTCGAGATTGTTGGAGAAACAACCCACCACGAAGTGGAGGAAAGATCAACTTATGGTACATTTTGCTTTGTACACTTCAACTTAGTAACACCTTAACATAAGCCTAAATGTAATTATTTTTTTAAGATGTGGTTGAATCAACATGGTGTTTGCCCTCCAGCCAATGCAAAAAAGGATTATTTGCAAGGGATGTGTAAGGTGTTTAAAACCAATCTGAAAAGGTTAGCTAAGTACTAAGAAATTATTGAATGATCTATTATTTATGTGAATGTTAACGTGGGTTTTTGCTGTTTTAGTACATCAGTCTTCACGTCGCATGACTTTGTCATCATCCCATACTCACTACATTCAACCCTGAGATAAGGCATTATATACCTGACTCTCTGTGGAACCCATTTTAAACCAGAAGTATAGACATTATTATTTTACTTTTAGATAGATATTTATTATTCTACCTAATTTTATTTGTATTGTATTCATTTAATAATATTTATATGTTTTATCAGTTTAAGTTTATCAATTTACAGTTTGGTGTCATATTTTGAGGATATAAAACTATTTCTCTTTTATTTTATTTATAGCTTTTATTTAAATTACTGGAAATAAAATTAGTTTAAAGTAATTTTATTTAAAGCTATCTTTATGATTCATATCATTAAACAATTGACTAGTAATTTTGGAATGTATGATTAATAGACAATGAATATCTTTTATTACGGTCAGTTAATATTTATTGAGTATGAAAATATATTCAAAGTCCTGAATCTTATTCTGCATGTAATTATATAAGGCTGTGTTTAATTATGTAATAATGTTTGTTCAATCATAGTTCATGACATATTAGACCAGTAGTTCATAATAACACAGATAATTTGTAATTTTAACTATTTATAATCTTACATTAAGGAAGTAATATTAATGTCATGAGTTAATATTAATTTTGGTATGCAGGTATGTGGTCGATGATCTTCTTGTGAAAGAAGGTCATCAAGTGCTTCGTTTACCCCCTTATCACTGCGAGTTCAATCCTATCGAGTTGGTCTGGGGTCTCACCAAGAGGTATTTGTTTGTTTATTTCTTTCTTATATAATTTTTGCATAGTTACATTATTACAATTTGAATTGTATGTTACTGAATTTATAATAATGTTTATTTTAGGTATTATGACAAACACATAACATCACAGCCAGGCCAGGGATTGGATCGCACCAAGCAAGTTTGGGCTGAAGCACTTAATCAGGTAAGGGTTAGTTACTGGGTTAGATGTTACTTTTAAAGTCTCATATCATTATTTTCTTATTATGTATAAGACTGTTCAGCTTAACAATGATTCCTTCTAGATTACACCCGGTGTCTGGAAGAATTGTGTGGAACACACCGAGGCTCTGATTCTAGAGCGCTACGACCTTGAAGTGGAAGGGATCCCTGAAGTGGAAGAGATGATCATCACTCATGAGGAGAGTAGCAGTGACGATGATGATGATGATGATGATACATTGGCTACACCTCTTCCTGATTTTTGTGTTTCAGGTGCTGAACCAGGACCCTCTTGGCGGTGAAGCCTCAAATATATTATAGTTAAAAATTTCTTTAATTCTTATAAGTATTATAATAGTCTTGTTATTCTTTTGTATTTTTAGGTTTAGGTTCCATTATTTATATTGTATTTCAGTAGGTCTCTGTTGAGTTATGTTATTTTATAATTTGTAAATTTTATTCTTGTTCGGCAATAAGCCGCCATCCTGATTGGGGTTTTGCTAGGTTTTATTCAATCGCTTAAGGTGTCACACCGGGATGGTCCCTAGTTTTGCTTCCTAGCATTAAATGTAAATGGGTTCCCCCTTCTTTTCTTCTTTGTATTTATAGTAAATAAATTTAATAAATATAGTATTTATTGTATAATTTGATTTACACACTTTTTATTCTTTATCCTTTTGTACTTCATAAAGTGCTTTGAATTTGATTTCTATCTAGGGTGCTTAATATTTTCTTACCATTACATTGTCAGACACATTTTCCATGTAGTATCAAAAATTCATTTAATACTAAATTGATTCCAATTAAAATTAGTAATATTATGTTATTCAAAATTGCGAGTTCATCTTTAGTTAAGGGCTCAATTAATTTTTTTTTAATTTATCGGACCAAAATTGCACAGATTTTGTGCGTGTTTTGTTCGATATTATGTAGTCAAGTCAAAGCGAGTGTCGGGTTTTTGTTCTAAAATATTGGTGGTGGCTGCCCTGAAACACCACTCAAGGCCGCCCGGAGTCAGCCATCTTGATGTTTTTGGTGTACTCACTTACGGTAACTTGGCTATACCTCGAGAGCTTTTTAGTATTCCTTTATATATTACCAGTGCTTTTGTTTTATGCTCTTGAATTCGCTTAGCTTACTAATGTCTCTGGTAAGGTCTCTTAGTATGTGCGACCTTACTTGTAGTAAAATAAATACTTCTCCCCACTTTCTTAGATAGTACTGTCGTACCGTTCCGTTCACAAAATCTGTTTTGTAAAATGTATTTCAAAGGTACCATTCGTAAGACATACAGATAATTATAATTATGTTAAATATGACTCAAATTTATTAAACACATAAACAGATTTGACTTTACTTCGTATTCCATACGGATAACTATAGTGTTTCCCATTATATGACCATTTCAAAAACGTTTATCATTCGTTTACGTCCGAAAGGTTTGTTTACTTTCAAATATTAGATGACCAATATCTCCCGCAATTATTTACAGGTTTTTGAAATTCCTTTACTTAATCCTAGTTCACGATGCACTTCTTCATTGACGTCTACGTTGTTGTTCACCCTCGCTCTTTTTTTCCTGTTATGATATAAGGTTATTATGATAAAAAAAACCTGCGGTAGTGCTTCATATCATGCATAACACTTGAATAAAACATACCAAAACTAGCTGCTGGTGATTTTTTTCTTCTTGGCAGTAAATAAACATTTAATGCGCCGTTTCGATACTTCTTGTATAGCACGGCAGTAACATATATTTTACTAGCTGAGTACCCGCAGCTTTGCTCGCGTGAATTCTGTAATACGACTCCAATTTTATTTTTATTCGTATCCTCATTGGTACCCTCTGAGTATGTTATCCATTAATGTTGGAGATTTGATAGTATTGGTGAGTACCCTCAATCCCTTATTCTCACTTATGTAACTCAAAAAGCGTTTTTAGAAAACTGTAATTTCCCCTTAGGGGTGAATTTTTGTAAAAACTTTCTTCGTGGATATTTTTTTATAATATTTTCTGTCACATTCTTCCCAACCCCCTCCTCTAGGGGCATCGTTCACCTCATGTAGTCTAAAGTGCAGGTAATGTAATTTTTTCATTTTTATTATTCTTATTCTTATCCGGTGCCGCAACGGTATGTCATTACCTCGGTTGCTGTTTCCTTATTTTTATCTCACCATTTTTCCTATTCTAATTTTCTTTTTTTATTTCTCTATTTCTTTATAATAATAATAAATTTATTGCCAAAAGAACATGTCTTTATAT
>NNCF01131857.1:67929-96422 GCA_002313205.1 Laupala kohalensis | reverse complement strand
ATATATATCGCCGATTATCCCATAAAGTCATCTAAAACTGAACGTTTAGTGCACTATTCTATAAAATCAAAACATTTTAGTCGGCATATCAAGTCTTTGACCGAAGAAGCTGATTGGCCGAAGTGGAAACGAAAAATACGTGATCTTTTAGATTATCACGCAGGTGCAACCAAGGTAATCGACGGAAAATTGAAAAATCCAGAACCCATTGATGCCTCAGCACAGGAGTCAGAAAGAAAACAGTATAAAGAACGCTGAGATTTTTATCGAAAAGCGAGTAGCTACGCTTAATCACTGATTGCAAGCACGGTCACCGATGCGGTATATCAAAATATTATGGATAAAAACAGTCTATGAAGCTTAGGAATCTCTAAAACAGCAGTTTGAAGCAACTTTGAAAGACCAGTTGTTAAAAACATGCACACAATTTTTTGCATTCAGTTGGGTCCAAGGAGATGATGTTTCTACACATATAGAGAAGTTAAGAAGTCTCTGGAACGAACGAAAATACGGCATTGAGAATAGAAAAGAAAGTAATGTTAGTTTGTAAAGTCTTGTATATTTTGCCAAATCAATTTGAAACTTTTTCAATATAGTTGGATGCTATTGGCCAAGATGATAACAATTACTTTCAAGAATTAACAGTGCAATTGTGCATGTTTGAAAAGAACTTCACAAAACCTGAAGACAGTATCAAAGCTATTCAGAAAGCACTGGTAGTTGCAAAGTCAGACAGGCAAAATCTAGATGGCAAAAGTAAGCCGAAAGCAAAGAAAGGAGATACTTACTGCAAACGCAAAGGCCATTGGTTAAAAGACTGTAAAAAGTGGATTGCTGATGGAAGACCCTCAAGGATACAATCCGGTAACACACAGTCAATTGCAATATCAGCAAATATCGCATTAATGTCTATGTGCGAGGAAGCTTGTGCTGCAGATACCAGTTCAACGGCATACTGGATCAACAATGGAACAACAAGGGACATAACAAACTGTTCGAGGCATTTTGTTGATTACATAAAAGTTAACAACCCTTATGTCATTAAAGCTTCTGGAAATGAAATTTTGGATGCACTAGAAAAAAGTTCTATGAAAGTCAAAATAACATTTCACGGAAAATGCCGAGTAGTTCTTCTAAAAAACGTGTGGTATGTTCCACTAATTGGTAGAAACTTATTCTCTGTTCTCGCTGCACGAAACAAATCAAATGAGTGAATTTGTGTCAACTCCCACACAGTGCTGGTTAAAAGTCAATGGTGAGGCAGTGCTTTACGGATCTCGGAGTGTAAATGGTACACAATTCAAGGCAGATATTGAACCAGTTTCACCTAAAGGAGTAACAGAAGTGCATACTGCTGAAGTGGACAGCTCATTTCTACAGTTGTATCATGAAAGATGGGGCCACCAAGACAAGCGTCATATCAGAACTCAATTGAAAAAGAATTAGGAATTAGAGTAAACAAAGACAAAGAATTATGTGAACCATGTGTTCATGGCAAAGCACACCGTTTATCTTTTGGTACGAAGAAGAAAGCCTCTGAACCTGATGAACTGATTACCTCTGATGTTTGTGGATCTTTTGATGAGTCTTTTCAGAAAAAACGGTATCTTGTCCTATTCAAAGATGGTAAAACTAAGTTTCGCTATGGATACATTATAAAGAAGTCAGAAGTGAAAGGTGCTAGGATACATACTTGCACGTGCTAAAGTTTTAGGACACTCGGTAAAATAGTTTCTCAGCAATAATGGCGGTGAGTTTGATAATGCAGATGTTCGTACAATGTTCGAGCTATGATACAACATAATGAGCGAAAACTCATTTATTACCTACAAATTGGACTCATAAATTTGGAGTAAAACTTACAAAAGTGTTTCAACGCGCGCATTTCAGGTTTTATTGAAAATACTACCCATAGATTCAGATCCAGACCAACATATGTTACGGTATACGGTGCGACAAGGGCAAACTGTAATGGTAGATATCCAAGAGATATCAGCAACGACCAAAGCTTGGAAGAAAAACATAGGCAATGAACTGATGAAATGTTGGAATATCCGCTGGGCAATAGCCGAGGAAGGAAGGATAACGAACAGGTTTATTCCAAGAGTTAATTACAGAAAAAAACAGGAAGTGGTTCGAGCCAACACAAGCACTAGGCGAAATATTAACAGGCCATGGAAGTTTAAAAAGTGACTGGGCCAAAAGGCATCTAAGGGACAATGGGACGTGCATATGCGGGCAAGGGGTGAAGGATGTCCAACATGTACTACATAATTGTCCGATTACTGACGATGAGCGACCAAACTGGTACGTCCAGTTAAGGCGGGATAGGATATATGGGATACGGTGGGAAGACTACATCAAGAGAAAGGAAAACAATGATGAGTTTCAAGAATACGTGACTACAATTTTAACAATACAGGAAGCATGTAAAATGAGATAGAAGTCTCACTACCTCCACGAGGTTAAGGGCAGGAACGGCGCTACGATCTCTAAACGTGGGACAGCGGATACCATCGGGCAAAGATAGTTGGGTCCTGAGATAACAAAATATATGAGAAAATTAAATATCATTGGAACAAAGGAACAGCGCATGGAAAATCAAATATTGAGAGACAATATGGCAAGACATATTGACAATGATTCAACAAGGCGAGACAAACAAAAAAGAGATAGCGACCTTATACAGTGACAAGCAGACTAGGAGACTCAAACCAAGTAATGGTTCTTCGGACGACATATTAGGCTGACTTTGTATTAATAAAATGAATAAATGAATAAACAATGCGAGAGATAACGAAGAAACTTCAAAGAAAATTTAAGCAGAGTGAAGAGGAATTGGAAATACGGGAAACAGATGTAGCAAAATAGGAAATTATTTTAATAAAGAACTGACAAGTAAACAAAAAGAAGAAAACATACTCGCAAGTAGTAATGGCACAATGGAAAAAAGTGAATAGGAAGGAGGCTCTATGAGTGCGAGGGAGCGAATGTGGGAAAATGGAAGTAGAGAAGGATGTTTGGAAACATCTAACGAATAAACAAACGCGAATTACAGTTTATGAAACAAGACAGACTCAGAAAGAGGATATTGTTTGTTTTTTTTGTGGGGTTTTAGGGCTCGTCAACAGCGAGGTCATTAGAGCCCTTAAAACTTGTACAGGTAGGGAAAATGCAGTTACGCACTAGGGAGAGCCAACATGACTCTCCCCGCGTGTGGGACTCGCCGAATAACTCAGCCATACTCACTAAAAACCCTCCTGAATTACAACTCAAAACACAAATTCCAACATATCGCATGACATTTTTTAAAAAAACATTAAAAAAAGAAAGAAGAGGAAAGAGGAAAATGAAAGATACCCTAGCCCTAATAGCGTCGGGATCGAAAAGAACAAGAGGTGACCAAGGGAGGTCAGAAAAGAGAAAGGAAGGAGCATGGCACAAGTAAGTGGAAGTAATGCCAGACTCAGCTCGGGGAAGAGGATATTGTGATTGTAGTGCCAACAGCAAACGAAAAAAAAAACTAATAACGGTGTTGAATGGAAAAACAGATTTACTGAATAGTATTATGAACGGAGAAGTCCTCGAGTAAAGATATTTTGCATACGCAACGATGAAAAGGAAAATGTTTTTGTTGAGATGCTTGGGGAGAAATAATTTTGAAACAGGTGAAGAAAGGAATTTATAGGAACAGCGCGGATTCTAGACCGCAATAAACATACACACTCAGAACAGCAAAATTCGGTGATAATTATCAGGGAAAATGCTACAGACAATTGTAGATGGATGATTTATGTCAATATAAGGAGATACCGTGTGCAAGAAGATACAGAACCAATTAGATGTTACCGGTGTTCACGGTATGGTCATATGACCCGAACGTGTAAAGAAAGAAGAATACTGTGGGCATTGTGATGTACAAGGACATTAGTTAAGGGATTGTACACGAAAAGGCGAAGGGAGGAAGAGTACCAATTGCTTACTGAAAAACTTATTAAGTACACGTGGTGTACTATAGAAAAATTGCCCGTAATATTTAGCGACACAAAAAATTACAACAATCAATAACTATAGTTGTTAAAATACTTCAACAAAATTTACAATACGGGAAATATGGTTCTGCAGAATCGGGGAATCATATTTTACAGAAGGGATATAGTGTAACTTGTGTTCCAGAGCAATTGAATTCTAATGGACCACCAATATGTTCCACTTCGTTTTCGCCTAATACATTGCACTAATTCATGGTCTGCAACGTATATCTATGATGCTGAAGCACATATATTAAAACTGACACTATTTATAGGACATACAATATTATAGGATATACAATATTGTCCCAGAAAAGTGGTATAGAAATTTTAATTATCAACATGTGTTGCCAATTCAAAGAAAACACAGAAATTATTTCAAAATTTTAAGAAGAATTTTAAGGATGATGGGTGATACATTCTTATGTCTTGATGCCAGTACTAGATCTAGTATGTGGGGATATGTCTAATGTAAGAGGGAAACTATTTGAACAATTTGTGCTTGACGAAAACCTACATACATAAGGAAACAGGGCTCAAGTGTAATAGACTTGACCCTACAAAGTTTTGGCGTAGACATACAATACTGGTCTGGTAAATAGTAGACGGGATCGACAGTGACCATGCGGGTGTAGCAATAACAGTAACAAGGAAAATGGAGATGAACAGTGAAAGATGTCTGAGTAGAAAATCGAGAATAAATTGGAGAAAACTAGAAAATGAAAAAAATTATGGAGACGAAACGTTAAAGATATAGATGGACTAAAGGCAATAAAAAAATAGATATGCAACTAGATATATTAAAAACAGATATGAAAGGATAAATATACGGAAAATAAGAAAGGGAGAACACGGTTGACAGAAGAATTGAGCAAAATGAAGAAAAAGGAAAATAAGAGCAGACGGAAGCTGGGACAAAAACGACTGCGGAGAACGAGAGGAATAGGAAAAGTACGTACAAGCTGGAAGAACGTTTACGACAACAATTGTTAAAGCGAAAAGAGCAGACTGCGAAAGATTTGAAGAAGCGGCAATGAAACGTTCCTGCTGGAATGTTTTAGAAGTTGGGAGCTGAGAATAAAAGAAAAGACAATATGGCCCAGAAAATGGAAAAATGAGAGAAACACAATATGGCTTTCAAAGTGGCAGTGGAACAGTTAGGGCTCACAGGAAGTTGTTAAATGATATAATCAAAATGGAAGCAAAATACTGCCTTTGCCAAATTACTTTCTTGATGTGGAAGGAGCATTTGATAATGCAGATTGGCTCTTATTAATGAATACAATGAAACGGAAAACAGTACCAACATATTTACAACGATAAGTCAAGTTGCATCATGAAGATATTTTATTAAAGATTGGAGAAGAACAAATTTTAAGGGAAGCGTCTTGTAACTGTCCCCAAGGTTCTGCGACTGGTCCATTGCACAGGAACCTTATAATGAATAATATTTTAGAAGGCTTGATGAGGGAAAATATTACGCTTGTTGCATATGCGGATAATTTGACTCTACTGTTAGAAGGTAACAAATGCTTACAGTTGCAAGAAAAGAGTCAATGATATTAGAAGAAATTACAAAACATGGATTACAGCTATCTAAGCTAACTAAGATCATGTGGTTTGGACACAGTAAAGAAAATAGAAGATAAATAATTGTTCACAGACCATATTGAATATGTAGCAGCAAAGGCGAAGTGTGAATATAGTGAACTAATACGCATAGATCTAACAAAGTACAATATTGACCAAAAGAATAAAGTCAAATTATACAAAAGAGCAGTATGACCAATTCTAACGTATGGGAGCATGGTATTGGGACACAGAGTAGCATTCATTCATATAGAACGGAAACTGAAACAAATAGAACAAGTGCGTTTACTCCAAATTAGGGGAGCAGTAAAAAATAATATCTACGGAAGCTTTGGAAATTACACATGGGATCCTACCATTAGACCATATCCAAAATGAATTTCAGAATATTATAATAAATTGTTGGACAAATAGAAATCAATGGAACGGTTTACACACAAGATAAAAAAGAATCAAGAAAGGAACCATTAAATCACGTCCCAGAAGCATGGCAAATCAAGTGGAGTAACAGTATAAAAGGGAGAATAACCTTCAGTTATATACAAAAGGTGGACTTTGCATACAAGGAACGTAAATGGTTTAATTTAAATCCGAATGTAATTGAATATATTTCGGGTCATGGGAACTTCAAAGATTTCTTGAATAAAGGAGGACTAAAAGAACGCAAGATGTATGTGTGGAGAAGAACGTGAAACACGAGAACATCAGATGTACGATTGTATACTACACTGGGAGGAACGAAGAAGATACATACAACTTTTGAAAGCAAAAGGATATTTTGAACTTAGGGATACAACCAAGAAAATTACAACAAAAAAGACATACAGTACATATAGAGATTTTGCCATCCAGCTAGGACTAATTAGATATGTATTAAAAAAGGGACGAGAAGATGATTTAAAAGAAGAATGAGTTGTGAGAAAGCAGAATTTTGAGACACATAATGAAGAAAGACAAAAGAGAAAGGACGAAGGACGAGACAAAGCGGATAGAAGACTCAGCATCCGCTTCCCGTGGCAGAGACAGGAACACTGGTATAACCACTGGTTAAGGGACACTATAAGGGGTAATTACATACGTAACAAACAAAGGAGGAATTACATTTGTATGTGCCTTGTAATGACACTGTTCTTCGACAAGATGGTAATTGCAGCCGTGATAAAATAAAATAAATGAAATATTGCTGACTCTGCCAGTGATTCACGGACTCTTTGGTCAGTCTCATGTTCAAAAATCAAAAAGGAGCTTTAACTTGGTAAAGTAAGAGTCAAAAGAGTTTTGTTTTACTTTCAACTTCAAAAGTAGAATATTACGCAGCTAGAAGAGTTGCAAAGGGTGCAGTTTGGCTAAGTCGACTCTTTCATAGAATAACTCCTCTGAAGAGTACTAGGTGAACAATTTAAATGCGGTTCAATTGGCAAAGAATCGTGAGTACCGCAAGTGTACAAAACACTTGTATGTACGGGGTGTGTGCGGGAACAGGTGAAAAAGAATTTGTGAGAAATTGAACATGCATCAGAAAAGGTGTAGCAGATATTTTAACCAAGTCACTTTGAAGAGGAAGTTTTGAATATTTGTGTAATATTTTGGAAATTATTTAAAATATTTTCGAGAAGCATTCTAAGTATTAGTGTTATTTATTGTGAAAATTATCTCAAGTTCTAAGAGTGGTAGTGATGTCGGGAAATTTCATTAGCTTTCATTGTAATGATAAGTGAACTACATTAAATTAATATTTTTGCGCGATATTATATTAGAGATGTTAGATTTAAAAAGTGGCTTTACAGGCAGAAACAGATTAGTGAGACAAGATGATAAAATGAATCAGGTGATGATCAGTGTTCAGTGTACTTTCCTCGTATCCACACGTTGTTGCAGTGGCAAAAAATATCAATTTAAATGTAGTTCACATTGTTAGTTTCATCCAAAATATATAAACGTTTTCTTTTAGAAAAATTTCGATACTACCACAATACACATGCAACAATTCTTTTGACATGACATTTGAAAAGAAATATGTCTTCAAAAAATCAACTAATGAATTTCGATACAATGTATGACTACTTATAAAAATACAAAAGATATAATCGCATGTTTTAGAAGGCACTCACAAACGTATAAAAAATAAAAAGGAAAGAATTCTAAAAACATAACTTTACCATTTAAAATATTATAAAATGATATTAAAAGTGTGATTTACAATAAGAATGAAGAGCTTACCATTCCTGCGCAATTGACGAAGTACTCGCAGGTGATGGTACCGAGATCAGTTTCAATGGCTCTGATTCGATCATTTTCAGTGAGTATTCTTCTCACTTGGCATTCCTCAACATAACGAGCACCTGCAAGACATCCCAAGATTAATTTTGCATAGATAAAATATCGATAATATTATTATTTCAACATGTATGAACATTAATTATTACCTTTTACAATGAAATACTCCATCAGAAAGGATAATTCCCATATTTAAAAACCCAGGTGTATTTTATTTTTTATAAGTATATAAGGGGAAATGTGAAACACATTTTCCTTGATAATTCCCAATAATATTTTCTTAAGAAGTTATTATTACTCATTCTTTCATAATGGAAACAAATAGCTCAAGCATACTGTTTTCTCTTCAAAAATTCATACGCATTGAAAACATTTTGTGTTCTATGATACAATTCCATTCATTTTGGCTATTACAAAAAAAGAGTTCTGCTACAAGTAATTATAGAAAAAACATACATGATAATATTGTAAAAGAACTTCTTTCAACACATTCTGTTACTTTAAGAGTGATAAAATACGCTTCATCCGCAAGATGAGGGGGAGAAAATTTGGTAATGTCGATATAAAAGAAACTGCGTACAGTATTTGGCAAGTGACGCAATCTGTCCGACCCAATGCATCTACCTTCCGGTTGCAAGAGGAGTGAAGTTGCTGTTCATCCAGAACTTATCTAATGGTGGTACGTTCATGTACTTGTCAATAAAGGACTACTAAAGGCAATATAGGATATTATTGAAATAAGGTTACTTCCTCAATCCAACTACATATTTATACTCCGACGTTTCGCATATTTAATACCTTCTTCGAAGCTAAAAGAATTCATAGTTATAAAATTCATAGTAATCATAATAAGATTCATAGTAATCTACCCCACTAATATTACATTACTGTTTTACTTGCAAAACTAATAGTAACTAATTATATAATATTAACATAATATTATAATCAACCATTATATCTACATATCTTGTAAATCATTTACACCATACTTCATAATATCATGGCTCTACTAAATCTAATTTGTACTCGTGTTCCTAACCATTTCCACCATTATCAGGTTTAAACAACAATTCCATCCTGTTCCAGTCCAATACACCGGCAATTTTCAACCTATGGTCCGTGGTCACTTGTAGACCGTGGGACGTTTCGAAATGGTCCGCAAAATATTGGCCTCTTCATAAATACATAACTTTCATAAATATATAAATAGGCCAACGTAACTACAATATTCACCCTATTTAATTAGTAGGTTACGAGGTCTGTGTAGCTTTTGATTCATTTAGTGTATGTGGTCCACCATTAATTTAGTTAGACATCTTGTGGTCCTAGGTATGAAAAGGATAAGAATCACTGCAATACATTATAACTCAACATCGAGGTAACTAGAGCCCTAACATTTTTATGTGGGTAGGGAAAATGCTGTTACGCACTAAGGAGACCCAACATGACTCTACCCGTGAGTGGGACTCGCCGAAAGACTCGACCATACCCACTAAAAACCCTCCTGAAACACCAAATATATAAACGCTAAGAAGACAGGAAAAGACGGAACACTGTCGCCCAACCATATAATGAACGAAAACAATGAAATATGTAAATTTCAAGAAATGGAAAAAGAACGAAGGATGTTCATCCCAACCCTCCCGAGAACTTGTGGGAAGATCCCCGATTCATTTATAGATTTAAGTCATGACTTGCAAATAAAAATAAGATACTGTGTCAAAGGCCACATTCCTTAAAGAATCTAAAAAAACATATAAAAGTGGGTTCGACTTGCCCAAACATTTCATTCAATCTATTGGGTAAACTGTCTCCGACAGATGGTACTGTATTTCTGACTGCAGAAAAAGCGATACATGGTAAGTGTTGTGCTGCATGTCTCATAGGTGGGGGAGGTTCACCGCGTAAGAGATGACCATAGGTAAGATGGCAGTGGCCAATATAAAGACGTGTAAGGAACACTTCTTTACGCCTCTTCGCACGGCATGAAGACAAGGTTTTAACGGAGTATTTTACCTTCCTCAGCTTCAAGACGCATTTTCCCATTCGGCTTGCCACGTCTTAGGAATAGACGATCTTATGGCAAGCTTTGTGTCTGATGTGGGAACGATTAAAATATCAAGAACTGCTTTCTGCATTACCCGCTTCGCTGCCTCATCAGCTTCTTAGTTACCAATAATACCCACGTGCCCAAGTACCCAACAAAGGACTATCATAATTTTGAACTGCTAGACGGCTTTTTAGATTCTGAATAGTCAGTGTCAGGAAGTCACAAGTGTACAGTGAAGACACTGACCATAAACCATATCGCTGCAGGGAACCATATGTCGTATTGAAGATAGCTGAATGAAATTAAACGCATCAAGGATTGCATATTTCTCCGCAGTGTACACATCGCTGTTTAACACAAATCACAAAATTCTGCCGGAGTACAATCAGCCTGAAGATGTGAGCTGCAAGCAGAATCCTAGGAACAGCGTTTTCACAAGTGTGAATGCAAAGATCACTCCAATAAAAAATACACCTATTGTTGAAGTAGAATTAATCTCATTGGAGCTTATAAAAAATAAGATTTCATTGTTCGGAAGTTTTGATTGCTCTGCTAATAATAACTTGAGATTAAGAAATAATTCACACTATTTATAATGTGAATTTTAGATAAATGTTTCAATATGAAAAAATTAGCATAAAACGAATTTTATGAGATACAATACGTATTTTCTTCCTTCGTCTCGTTGCTCGTACAAAGGAAGCCCTAAAAATATACAATAAAAAAGAAACAAATGAATACCATATTATTCGACGGTCAAGGTCGAGCTACCGCCGCGCTCTCTGACGCAGGAATTCTGAAATATTTCCTTCGAGAACTAATAAGTTTCAGCCGGTCACTGGCGCGCCCTGGTGGCGTAAGTTTGAACTACCATTTTGCGAGGGAGTAGCATCTGTGATATGATTCACTGTTGGCCGCCGCTGGGACACAGCTTACTGAAGAATATACAATATCTTCAAGGCGGGAACGTCAATTCTGCCGAACTGCGCAAGCGTGTGGCGCACCTGCACGCAAGAGCCGGCTGATCGTCTCAGGTGTACTTAATCTGTTACCTGCATGATCATTTCGAAACATCGCAAAGGAATGCAGAAAAAATGACCGGATGGCACTATGGCAGTGGAAAGCAGCACAAACGGAATAGTTCATGAATGAAACATCAGTGTAAATAAACGTATGATCTAAATAGAAAGCGTTAATTTCTCTGAAGTGCTGCTGTTACACAGCAGCAAGAGTGCCCTGCATTAAAAGCTTAGATAATCGAAAGTCGGTAGTTGGTTGAGTGAGAGACCATGGTGTGGTGAGAGAATGTGGGTATTTCACCGCAAGAGGTAGAATGATGCCACTTTTCTCAAACATGTTTACAACGGACACCCGCTGGGAGGGGTAACGAAGGTCTTACAGTGTAAGATGAAAAAAAATTGGGAGAATGGACGTATTGGCGGATAGGGTGATCTGAAACCACCATCAGTTTCATTCCATAAGATCCATGCAAAATATCGCGTTTTTTCGCTGAGGGATGGTTCGCCATCGCCTAACAGTAGGCAATCTATTCGACTGCCGCGGAAGGCACCGGTTGCAACACGAACTCCTGCATAATAGATGCTGTTAAGGGACATGAGTGTAGGCGGTGATGCGGGGGTTTACTACCATAATCTAATACTGACCGAAAGAGACTCCTACTCAGGCGATGATGGCGAAACCGGTCTACACCTCATGATGATGCGCTTAGGCAGATAAGTTACAACGGGATTGCTGTTTAGGTACGTGATTCCGCCACTTTAGTGTGCTGTCGAACGTGAGACGCAGAAAACTTAGCGGAGCCAACGAAAGGAAGACGTTGGCCACCAAGAAAAATATATGGATCATAGTGGGTATGGTATATCGTATAGAAATACATGTTTTTGATACAGGAAAGCTAAAGCCGATAGTCATGCTCCACTCGTGTAACCGATTTAAAACTACTTTAAATTACCTCTCGATGTCAGAGATGGTGCAGCACGAACAACAGATGGCGAAGACGTCAACGAAGAGAGACTCATGTACCGGTTCTCGAACCACTGACGCTATACTAGTTATGACTATGGCAAATAAGTGACGCTCAGGGTTGAGCCCTGTGGAACATCGTGTTCCAAGGGATGACAAGATGATAGTTGATTACCAAGGAGAACACGAAAAGACCGTTCAGGTATAAAGCTCTCCGGAAACAGGAAAACGACCTCAAAAACCCTACGAATGCAATGTGCCTGGGCTTCCATAACTCCAAGTGATGAAATATGCATTTTCCAAGTCAAAGGAAACGGTCGTACGGTATTCTCTTAATGCAAACGATGATGAGAGGAGAATGACAACGAGAAAAAGGTGATCCAGCGTTCACCGTTGTTTTCTGAAATCACATTGGATATTGGTTAGAAGGATTCATGATTCCACAGACCAATATAGGATATTGATATTTCTTTCTAACAATTTGCAAACGCAGTTTGTCAGAGAAATTGGTTAAAAGTGCGACGGATTAGAACGATTTTTCCCTCCTTCGGAAGTGGAAAAATTATGGCTTCATGCCATTGAGCAGGGACGGTATGCTTATTCCAAATACTGAATAAGCACAGAAGGAATTTCTTGCCTACCTCTGGAATATGTTTTAGCATAGCATTATGTAATTGATCAGGACCAGGGGCTGTATCTTTCGTGGACGCAAGGGCGGAGGTTAGCTCAGTCATTGAGAAAGGAATGTTATGTTCCTTTCTTCTGTAACTAGAAAAATCCAAGTATCACTTTTCCGTGCAAGCTTTCTGTTGAAGAAACGGTGAAGAAAAACAGGAGGATAGATGAACTCTTTTGTAGTGCGTTCCTCAGCGATGACCTCAGGTGAAGTTTGAAGGTGTCCATTGACAATGAGATCGGGTATTGAAAATGAGGACCACGAAACTTGAATCTTACGAACATTTTGTACCATACGGCTGATGAAGTACTGGTTCTAAGAGATAAAATGTAAGCTTCCAAGGAGACTGACTTACCTTCTCGACGTGTTCTTTTTGCTCTGGCTCTGCACCTTTTAAACTCAACGAGATTTTCCACATTGAGGCACTTGTTTAGTAGCGCTACAGCTTTCTTTCTAGCGCTGACAGTCTTTCCGCAATCCGAATTCTACCAGAAACTGGGCAATGCCTTTGATTACATGATGATTTAGGGATGGCGACATCGGCGGCTTCGAGAACACCGTTAGCGAAATGGGATGCCATAGCATCCACATCGGTGAAAGACTTATCAGACATTTTGATGTTGCGATCAAACATATCCCAATCTGCTTTTTTAATATCCACTGAGAGGGGTGAGAAACCGAGGGGATAAACCTTTATATGTATAAGAATCGGGTGGTAGTCACTTCTATACAGATTGTCGAGATCTGTCGAATCGAAGATTGGGGAAAGAGATAAATTAGCACGGAGAAAGATCGGGAGGCATTACAGAAACGTGTAGAGTGGTCTGTGTTGAGAAGTACTATATTACGGCTGTCTAAAAGTTTTTCAATTGTATCACCCTATGGGCAGTTGTAAGAGGAAACCCAGATCGAGTTATGGGCATTAAAGTCCCCCACAATGCGAAAAGGGGGCGGTAACTGAATCATCAGACAAGCAAGATCCTTCTTCGTGAAAGTGTAATCCTTGTGTCCAGGGGGGATATAAATACTACACACCGCAAATATGAGAGATGGAAGGTTTACTCTTAATAAGGTCTAAAAAGATTCTTGTTATAGAGACATTTTGCGCATGAACTGAAGCGTCTACGAGCACAGCGACGGAATCGTGTGAAGTAAATCGTCTTCTAAGTCCACCCTCTATCAGATACAGCCACGAGAGGAGGAATGTTTTGGCAAAAGATGGGTCTCCTGGAGACAAACTATATCTGGAGCACGACTGGAGAGTAAAATCTTGAGGTCACGAAAAAAGGCCAAATTTGGCGTTTGTCTGTTAGCCAGATCTTGCGTTAGTCCCTTTCCGGGGAGATCGCCATGATCGCTGCTGGAAATGTTCTCAGACATTAAGAGTCCAGTACTGCTGCTCCTTGGTGAGACTGAAAGGAAGGAATAACGTGCGCGTCTTTTGGAAGAGGATTTCACGAGGTCACTATCTGCCTTTAAAGGTCCAGCTTTACGGGATCTTGAAGTTCGAGAAGTTCTCTGCCGGAGACGACTCCGAGATGGGCGTCGGGGGGATTATTTCCTCGCGGACTTCGTTTTCTGGTGGAACGTGGTTGTAGAGATGGAGACTGATATAGAGGAACAGACATGATTAAAAAGGAATTATTTTATACTTTAATAATAATAATATATTTATTTACTGCAATAGGGCAGACCTTACCCGGTGGCAGTATATAAGAAAATACAATACAAAAATACATATCACAGAGAACTGAAATAAAAAGTGGGTAAATAAATTATTAAACTATATGATTCAACTAATATTAAAGTATTAAATATATAAGAAAAACATTTTACCCTGAAACATCTAAATACTTGATTAAAAAAACTTACTGCACATTTTATTTCACTGATGACCCAAACACTCGATTTACCCCTTTTCGTGCACTTCACATTTCCCTTCCCACCATTTCTAAATCATTTATTTCCCTCGTATCCTTTTAATTTGTCTATTCCCCTTCTCTTAGAACGTTTTTGAATTTAAGAGAGGTTGCTGAGCCCGATAGCGCTGCCACGACAACCGCAGACAAATTGTTCCAGTCCCTGACTGATTTATTGAGAAACGAGTATTTTCCTACGTCTGTTTTTTGTTTCCTTTTACGAATTCTGAAAAAGTGAACTTGTCTACCCAAGTTCTTGTCCACCCACTTGTCTAGTCGGTTTTTCTATACGCTCTTTGGCATCCCGCCACGTTGGTTCGTTTTTAAGTGTACTGAACAAACATCCCAGTTGCGCTCTTTTTACGAATTTGGAGAGGTTCTATTTTTGTATAGTTATTCGCATTATTACACATGTTTATGAATTTAATCACTTTTTTCTGAATTTTTTCTCATTCTTCTATTTGATATTTCCTATAAGGATCCCATCCTGCCTATGCATATTCCAGTAGAGGTCTAACAAGGGTTGTGTCCGCTAACGTTTTTGTTGTCGGATTACTGTCATACTTTAAAATTCGTTTAATGAAATTTAGAGACTTCCAAGCTTTGTGTACAACGCTGTTAACTTGCAATGTTATTCTGTCTTCCGAGTTGTTTATTGTTCGGTAAATTATACAGTCATCCGCGAAAAATCTAATATTTGAACTTATTTTCTCAGGCAGGTCGTTGATAAATGCTATAAATAGTAAAGGTCCGAGAACGCTGCCTTGTGCCACCCCCGATGTGACGTCTACTTCTTCCGAAAATATTTCCGAAACCCTAACCCTTTGCTTCCGATTATGTAGAAATTCACGGTTCTACTCTAATACCCTTCTATCTATGCCGATATTTGATATTTTCTGAATTAATAGATTATGAGGTACTAAATCAAACGCTTTTGAGAAATTTATGACGACTGCATCTATGCTCTGTCCTTTGTCTAACGTGTCTGTGATGTCATGACATAACGATATTATTTGGCCTTCGCACGAGTACCCCGGTCGGAACCCACGTTGTTTGTCATGTTTTACTACACTCTTCTCTTAAATAATTTGCTATTAAGTGTTCCATTCGCTTACAAACAACCGATGTTAAGCTCACAGGTTTGTAATTTGATACTGAAGTGTTACTACCTGATTTGTGTATCGGAACTATGATTGCATTCTTCCAGTCTTGTGGTATTTGCGTATTATTAATTGAGATTTCAAAAATGTGAGTTAGATATGATACTATCGCTTCCCCTCCTAACTTTAAAATATCTATGGTAACCCCGTCTGACCCTAGCGATTTCTTATTCTTTAAGTTTCTCAGACGTTTTCTGATACGACCCATCCTGACTCTAAAGGAATTACATTCTAAGTTACATTCTATCGTTGTGATTTCAGAATTATCACTAAACACTGACGCAAAGTGTTTATTGAATAGACTAGCTTTATCTTATGTTTTGTATACTTTTGAATTGTTATTTTCCGAATCTTGCAAAAAAAGGCACTTCTCCTTTCCTTCCCCTAAAATTTCCGGTATATCGGTAAAACTTATGTTACCGTCCTTTTCCCTGCCTAAAATACCACTAAGAAACTTATTTCCAGCTAATAATTTTTCCTTATTCTTTTTTATTTAGATAAACTTTTGAATTTATTTGTAGTGTTACGTTCGCCTTGCGTTGCGCCCCAACCCTTCTTGCTCTTCTTTTAAGTTTCCTAATTTTTGGGGTATAATATTCTGGATCTGAGTTCGATTTAATTGTTTTGATTGGAACGAATAGTTTTGTTGCGTCCGTGATTAACAATTTAAAATTTCTTTATATTTCTTCAATGTTCTCCCCTCCTAACGACCGCATAGCGTAATTAAAATATAAAAATTCTTGAATTGCATTTATGTTCGCTTTCCCGTATTGAAATATTTTCCTGGTCACTGTGGAATTTGGTTTTAAGTGAGTTGCCCTTAGTAATTCTGGTAGAACTGCTTTGTGGTCACTTATACCTCGTATTACCGCAGATGAGAGTAATAAATCATCGGGCTTAACGAGGAAAACATCCAGTAAAGCTTCTCCCTAGTCGAAGCTGGTGTTACCTGTGTTAACCCCCCATTCTCATACCATGTCGTTCGCTAATAACTGTATATCACCCCTCGCATCAACGTTTCCTTCCCATCTTATTTCTGGAAAATTTTGGCCTCCTCCGATTATCACATGACTCCTAAATCTATTATCGTTAAGGATGAGTTCTTTAATTTTCTCAAGTATTCCTATACTTTAATACAAATAAAAAACCCTCCCCCTATTTTATTTTTTCTGTCCCTTCGATAAATTGCATATCCTAATCTAAATATTTTTGTATCATTAATGTTTACGTCGAGCTACGATTCTGTACCTATAACTACGTGTGGATCGTATAAGTCTAATAAAGTGTCGAACTGTAACGTTTTATTTCTGATTCTACAAATTACCTGCAGCAGCCGCAAGATACCCCCACCGGGCCCAACAATCCCTCTTACCTTATCAGTGGTACTGAAATTTATTCCCATCGTCGACGTCAAAAAGCTCTCAATTTTCCTGTAGTCACCGGAGCATTCCCCCTCGCCGGCATCACCTCTTCCCTGTCCACGGTCTTCAATGGCTCCCTCGCCGCTGTCACCGCATCCCTCGCCCCCGTGGTCACGTCCATCATCGCCGCCTCCGTCGCCGTCGTCACCGTCACCAGCGCCTCTGTTGCTTCATTTTCCAACGGCTCCAATATGGTTAGTCATTCCTTTGCGCAACTTTCCCGAATTCTTGAAAATAACTTGCCTCGACTGGTTGCACCATGGCGATTTAAGTGCAATCCGTCGCGTCCGAAGTCCTTTGTCCGAAGTCCGAAGTCAGCAATTTGGATCCACAGTCTTAATACCCAACATTTCCGCTGCAGTTTCAAATGACTTCGAAATATTTGAAATTCGCCTCCAATGAGTGCGTCTTCTCATTAACATGCTGCTGTATTGGAGTTCACGAATTTTTTGTTCGCCGCAAGAGTTAAGTCATACATCTCTCCCATAATATAATCATTGTTGAGATGTCTTATGTCATTTGTCCCTACGTGAATTATAACTGTTTTTGAACTTCCCATTTCTCTATTTTCAATGACATGCCGCAATTGCTGAATCCGAATTCCCGGAAAACATTTCACATCCATCTTTTGGTCTTCCTCTCCCGCATGTCTGACTATAGAATCACCGAGTACTAAGCAATCCTTGGTCGTTTCTAAGCTCTTAAATTGTTCATTGAGTGTCTACTCCGAGCTGCTCTCTTCATTCACTTCTTCCTTTCCAGCTCTGACTCAATTGTTGTCTCAATTTCACATTTTCTCGTTGGAGCTCATCAATTTGCTTGCTAGCGTTTGCAATTTTTCCCAACATTTGGATCTCCCCGTCCGAGTTTTCTCTATTTATGATGCATTTATTACATTTCCACTTGTCTTTTCACGCTGCCACAGATGTAGTGAAACCATTGACCACACACCTCACATTGTACCCCCGAGCTCAGCTTCCTGTCGCAGCCGCTGCACATAATCAACAGCGTGGTTTCGCTGTGAGTCGCGCTATCAGGACCAGGATTCGGCTCGACTCCACCAATTAATAGCAATACTGTCACTATTACCGCACTTAAACCACTCGCTGCCATTAGCGTGTCTTCTTTTCTTCCATCTTCCAGACACTGTTTCCTCATATTACTGAAGCATTCGGCCCAGGTCCTCACGCGCGCCCGGTAACTTTCTAGAGAGCAGCCCATCGCCTAATCCTTTTACGTAGAGCTCCGCTCAAGCACGTCTGCACCCAACGACGGTCACTAAGGAACCGATGACCTGAAGGAACTTTGTTGGTGTAAGTACTTTACACCTCACAATTTCTCCTTTGAAGGCGGAAGAATCGTCAAAAATTCCTGAACTCCAGAGTCGCACACCGCTGGTTTCTGCACTTCCTCGAGATCCATTTGAGAGTCAAATAAAGTTGTAGGTGGATACGGTCCGCTGACAACAGTTGCAAAGGATTTTGTTATAATAACGAGATTCTTGATCAGGTACCGTCGCCCGGTGGCGAGGAAAAACACCCTATCCCTAATCTGAATCCTTTTGATGCCCTTCAGATTGATAAATTTTGTGCTTGGTTTGAATTGAAGGGATTATTCTCCTTACAATTTACACACTACGGAGGCGACGAGCATGGGGACAACTCGTGCTACGGCTTACCATAAATAACGCACTCTTTGTAGGATACATTACAGTGGTCGAATAAGTGACCAAATCTCTAGCTCTTAAAAAAGCACAGAGGGTTCGGCACATACTGACGGACACGCAGTGTATAGAAACCACAAGATATGCTCTCTGGAAGAGAGGGGCGATCGAATGTTAAAAGCAGTGTGGAGGTGGGGGCTAACTTTCCCTGCACCTTCCTCTTGATTCTGCGGATATTAACCACGCCTTTGGGATCAAAAAATGCTTTATGATCTTCATCAGACTCATGTGCGAAGTCTTCGTGGATCACCGCTCCTTTGCACATATTCAGGCACATGATCTTAAGACCAACAATTTCCATGAGTGTCATAATGATGTCTATCTGCTTGTCTGTTCCTCCAACAGAATTCCGCTGGCGCACGACAGACTGCAGTTTACCAACTGTCTCGCCATTTGCCTTAGCAAGACGACAAGCACTCACAGACTTAAAATTCATTCCTTCTTCCAAATTGACAACAAAAGGAAGACAATGGCCAAGAACCCCTAGTAAATTCGTCAAGGAACAATGTTGTAGAGATTTTAAGAAAATAATTTTTTTTTAATCCAAAGAAAGAGAGGTTTTGTTAACCGGTCGCTGTACTTTCAAAAAACCTGTTCAGTTAATTTTTATTAAGTAATCGCCTCCTTATAGAGAAAGAGGGGGGTGAAGTTACAATAAGAATGGACTTACTTTTCATCCCCATGTTCTCCACCCTCCACACTCACCAATAAGAAGACATCCTCAGAGAATATAGCGAGGAAACTCAGAGGTTTGCACCAACGCTGCCGACCAGTGGGAAGGACGCTTCTGAGCGCCTCACCCTCACCCGGGAGTTCAGTCAGTGAGCTAGTCCGTGCCGATTGATCGGGGGTACGTTAGCCCCCATTTGGGATAGGAGGAACAGCGTTTAGATATGATACACATAGCTGTATCCGAGTATTACAACTGCGGTGGAGAGTCATAGAGACGCGGTTGCCGCAAAGGGTGAACTTTTCATACGCCACAGCTATTTAAACTGAGACATGGAAATGAAAAGCTCAAAATTTTGTCTTGCCCCACCCCGGAATCGAACCCAGGACAAGCAATCACGCTGACACCGTGGCCACGAAGGGGACTATATATTATATATAAAGCAAGTTTAGTGAAAAATTATATTAAGTCTTGCACATCTTGAAAAATATTTTAGGAGACTTTTGGCTGTAGAAGAAGAGACGCCGAAATTTGATAGGGATCACTACTAATAAAGAAATTAAATAATGTATATATCTTTACTTGGATGTGAAGGGTGTCTTTGATAACGCTGACGGGGATCATTCATCAATAGTAAACCTCACGAAACGAGAATTACCGACCACTCAACACAGTGTCCTCCAAGAAGGGAACAAACTGTTAGGAGGCAAGGTTTCTGGTATGATGCCAAACCTAACACGTATTAATAGTAATTCACAGGTACAATGCCCTTGTGAATGTCGGGTTGTAAGGCCGACTGAGATAGCTAACAGGAAAAGGGACATAAAAATATACTCAATGAGAAAATAGGAATAATGTTTATTCTCATTTTTATCGATACTGTATTAACCTTTGAATGAGAAATGTTAAATATAACAACTCGAAATAGCACTGATACAAATTAACATTGATCTATCCTACTGAATTCTACAAAACGTAAATCTAACAAGGACAAAAATGCATGGATAAAATGAAAGTTAGAACATTACGTAATTGAAGGTACAACATGATGTAGGGATATACAATCCCATCGTTTGCATCAATAAAAAGATTTCTATGCGTAGCGAGCACATGTTTTGCTATATTCACAATGTCCCAAATTGAATTGTCCATTTCCAATCTTGATCCATTTCTCTTGAATGCTATGAAAGCAAACATTGATGATGCGGTCCTTTGTGTAGATAACAATTGGAATTACCATCAAGATGACATAACTTCAGGAGCGTAGCGCCTCATGGTCACGCCGAAACCACGAATACCATCACAAGGCAAAATGTCGCGAATAAATCCCACTAATATCGTCTTAATGGCACGAATGAATGGTTGCATCATCTGGATGCCGTTGCAACTTATACTTATATCCGAATACGTGCTAATGAGCACAACACCATGTTCTCACACAGCGCAACTTACGTGCACATACTTCCCATTCCCAAGGGACACTCACGACTGCCGACTCAGGACTGACTGGGGACAATACTGACGCGCGGCCAGTAATGCCCTTTTTTGCCGCGAAAACAGGGTCTTCAGCACTAACAAAAAGGCACACTTGTAATAACGCACGCCAACGGCGGTGTCACTTAACTGTCAAGGGCTCCCGGCCAGTCATCCGCCAAGAAGCCCGTGTAGTAGCGCCTTCATGACGCCAATCATAACCACCAAACAAATGCTAATAATCACGCGCTTATAAGAATGTGAATGAACACAAACTACGCCATCACTCCGCAGATACACACCTTATACTTGTCAGCAAGACTAGAAAATGCCCCGTAACTCTAGCCGAAGCCTTTGGTACAGTCGTTGCCCGTCCGCCGAACAAGCGACAACCCGACTCGCGCCTGTACTACTCGTGTTAGCCCAAGGGCAACGTAGACGAGTAACCGTCAGAGGCCAAACTTTTCCGCCAGCGGGCAGGATCCCCGGGGTGTACCCCGTGGAGTTCCCCACTACTAGGGTGGGGTTTACCCGGTGGATTTCCTCGGAGGACCCCGCCCATGCTCTGCCGCAGGGGACATTTC
This sequence comes from Laupala kohalensis, assembly GCA_002313205.1. Taxonomy (NCBI): domain Eukaryota; kingdom Metazoa; phylum Arthropoda; class Insecta; order Orthoptera; family Trigonidiidae; genus Laupala; species Laupala kohalensis. The sequence goes on along the minus strand of NNCF01131857.1, from coordinate 74,865 downwards.
CCTACCGACATAGTTACGAGAGGAGGCGCCCGTTTACCCCAGTTCTGGGGATTGGGTCATCTACAAATCGTTTTAAGGGTTTACGGCGCCCGTTGATCGCCTCTCGTCTCGGATACCACAATAGTCACCTACCCGACACCTCAAACGATGGGGCGAACTCGGACAACTCTTTCGTCAGGTCGTAACATCTGGCACCACGAGAAGGTGAGGATGACTTGATAAAGAGAGGCTATCTATTGCGCATCATTGACCCTGGAGCCACCCCTAAAGAAAACCCGACAGAATCCCCCAAGGTATACCCCGTGGATTTTCCCACTACCAGGGTGGGGCTTACTCGTTGGATTTATCCGGGAGTACTCCGTCTGTCCGTTTTCTGTTAGGGGCGCCGCCAGATAGTCGCCAGCACAGTAAGAAAACACAGCGACTTTCGACAACAACGTTCGTTCCAGATTTACACCTCATTGCAGAAAGGCCCCGCAATTCTATGACCGCTATAAAATACATAAAGGTGTTCCACTACGAACACGACTAATCGTAAATTCAGAAAATGTGACCAAGAATTCACCATGTCAACCCATCGCCAGACATCTCAAAATAGACTCACCACTAGCTGGCAAATCCACATCGCATGAGAAAAACTCCAAGGACTTCGAAGACAAAATAAATGACGTATAACTCACACTCACTGAAATTCTTGTGAGTTTAGATGCCACCAACCAAGATGCCAACAAATGGCCCTGTTGATGAAGCTTTGGAATCAACCAGAACCAGGCCAGAATAGAGTGACCTTTGAATGTAAGTGTTCTAACAAGAGGTCATCAATAATTCAACTACGAAGCCTACTGCGTGGAAACGATACGTGAATGATTAGTTCGCAATTGGCAACATGGCTACTAACTACTCCAAGAATTTCTGGCATAGTTCAATCAGATGAACAAATAGTCACGGTGGAACAAGAAAAAGACGGGCACTACCCTTCCTAGATGGACACTACCCTTCCTAGGAATATGTAATAATCGTCTGTACACTACAGTAACCTCAAGTCAACACGCAGAGGACGATATCTCCATTACAGGTACGACAACCTTATGAACACGAAAATAGGTATTACTCAACGCCTAGCAAACAGCGGAGAACGTGTGGTCCAATAATAAGAAACCAGACGCAAAACACTCACCGATAGGTGAGTGGAGGATCTCCGTTACTCATTTTCTGTGGTACACACCGTGAAATACAGAACACCCTGAGTTCTGGAACGGAAAGAGGACATGGGCAAAATCACAATACAACAATAATAATAGCAAATTATAATAAATTTATTTTCAAAAAAAGTCACAAGTTGCGTACCAGGTCTAGTCGAAACGCTTAGAGTTAGAGCAAATAAAAGACAGTTTTCAACTCTATAACAACATTAAGGAGAATACACGCCCATCGGATGAGAATCAAAAACACAAGGAATGTATATACAGCACACCACGTGAATGCGGCGAGCAATATCTTCATTTTATTTGTTCTTCTGTCCAGTACCCAAACACAAAATCATTACCAGAAATCGTGACCAAGAATTCACTATGTCAAACCATCACCAGATATCGTCTCAAAATAGTCCTACTACTAGCTGGCAAATCCACATCACATGAGATAAACTCCAAGGACTTCGAAGACAAAACCAAAGATGTATAACTCACACTTACTAACTGCCTTGTGAGCTTAGATGTCACCAACGTATTCACAAATAGCCCTGTTGAAACTTTGAAATAAACCAGAACCAGGTCAGGATAGAGTGACATTTGCATGGAAGTGTACTAACAAGAATTTTCTATTATATTACATTACAATCGTGTGAGAAGTATCTAACATTAAAAAGAGAAAGGAACCACTCACACGTAATGTTCGTACATATTTTTACTAGAAACTGGCCTCGTAACGGGGATTTTCAGCCGCTTTCATCAAGTCGTGCACACTGAACACCGCTGGGGCACGTCGGCACACAAGAAGGTGGTCATTGCTTTGCTCCTCGCCACATTTACACACTGAAGTTGCGCAAGAGAAGCATATATATGTTTACGGCGCTTAGTTTTAAGTTTGCCAATGAGGTGAATCCAAAGAGTATATGTCTGTAGATGTGTCATTTTGTTACTTTGAAAAGGAGCACAGAGGAATGCCTGCATCTAATGTTTCTCTTGGTATCGTGGATCTTCCACCCACGCGACCTCTACACCGTTCTCGTGTTCTGTCATTCGGTGACGCTGCATCTTTTGCTATGTGAGCTTACGTATCAGATGTGTCCACTGCTACTTTTGCCGGATGTTCTTGTTAACTTATTAATGCTGTGTCATATTTAAAGTTCGTGTATATTATTTGATATGTGCGGGTGTTATTTTAAAATATTACTTATCGTTTGAAGAATTATCTTGGTTACGTGATTTATTTTTATTTGGAAGGTAACGTGTGATTAATCTTTTNTGATTTATTTTTATTTGGAAGGTAACGTGTGATTAATCTTTTTGTTTATTTTTCATGATACTTTTTAAATTAAATGCTTTATAGCAGTTTCAATTGTTAAAAAGTATTATTTTAAACAATATATTTTAACACAGAATTCTTTGACCAGATAGATAAGGAGCGTTACGACAAAACAGCAAGTAAATAAAACAAACAGTATCACCTATTTAACCGAAATATTTAATAGATACGTTTAGTGTTTATTAATGTAATTTTTAAATTTCAGATTGCAAAAAAATTAACTCTTTAGTTTCTCGTTAAATTTTATAACAATATTTATGGTCTGCTGGCTTTCTCCCCCAAAAACGAATAAACAGAATTTGTATATTAGAGATTCTTTTATATAAATGGTAGTAAAATATTTCTTTAATAAACCTTATAAATTGGGTAAAATGAAGACGATCAAAATATAGAGTAACGTGTGAAAATCATCCCTCTCCTAATAGAATGCTTTAATGCCGCTCCCTAGTCCACACTGAGAAACGTATATGAGAAAGTATGTGCAATGGTTTTGCACCACTAGTTTCCTTTTATATATGGATGTTACATCTGAAATATATTGATGTCATTCTCCCCTTATATGACTTCTTCCATCTGATTTGCCAAGCATTCCTTTCATTCTTTGACTCCTCTTTTAATATCTTTTCCCCTAATATGTCCATTTTGTTTAACTTCTTTTATATCGTAATTTTATAATAAGCAAATAGTGCCGTTATTCCATATATCACCATTATTGCAGCGGAGAACAGTGTTCGGTATGCTCCACCTAGTGCTAATAAGCATGTACGTTGTACTGCATTTAATCTTCTATGTATTGCTTTGTAATTCTATAGCCCCATGCTGCTGATCCATGTCAAAATTGGCCTGATTGCCCCTTTATACAAATGTATCTTCTCTTGTTGTCCTTTGTATACTTACTCAAACCAACCCTAAGTAGTCCATAGTATATTTTCTTCGCCTTTGTCTCTTCATATTCTTATGTGTTGTAAACAGTAATTTTTCATCTATCACAAGTCTAAATATTTATAACGATCAGTGAATTATATCCTTTCAACGTAAAATGTTATTACTGAATTTCTTCTTTTAGGACAACTGCGTCCGAACATTATTTTTGTCTTGGTTATAGACAGTTTTAATTTACATTTCTCGAAAAGTATCTACATATACAGCATCATCCTTTGTACTTCATCCTGTTATTCCCTTCTACTCTCTCCTTCCACTATTACAGAAAGTCATCTGCATACACAACGAATTTCAAAACATTGTCATCTAGTTCTGGAAGTATGTTGCCATTTATAACGTTCCAGAACAGTGGTCCTGTTGCAGAACCCTGTGGACATTCCCCGGTTGCTGCATGTATTATTTCTTCACCTATTTCTAGAAAAAATCTGTTAGTAAAATACGATTTAACTAATCTACAGAGATTATGCGGATCTTCTTTTTTATTTAATGTTTCCATCAATATTTCCCAGTCCACATTATCAAAAGCTCCTTCAACATCTTAATTTATGCTTAAACAATATTTATTTTTCCTTTCTGATACTTCTTGTAAACGTTCCTCATATGTATCCTCTGTTCCTCTACCTCTTCTGAATCCAAACTACCTCATATGTAACTTGGTTGCATCTTCTAAGTAGGTAATGATTTTCTGATATACCCACCTATCCAAAAAATTTCCATAGATTGGCAACAGAGCTACTGGATAAATAATTTTGAGGATCCCTTCTCGGTTTTACAAATAATTACAATTTTGCTACCATCCACGTATGCGGAAAATATTATTTTTTAATACATGCATTGTATAATTTCAGCAGTCCGTGTTGTATTTCTTTATGCACTAATTGAACCATTTCGTGTTGTATATTGTCTTATCCGGAACTCTTGCGTTTTGCTAATTTATGTATTGTCTTTCAATTCTTGTCTCATTTCTTTTATTTCAGTCTCATTTTTCTCCTCATAATATGTATTTAGTATTTCCTCATTATAGTCATATGTTGTTATTGGAAAAATATTTTGTAGCAGATTAGTTCCAAGGCTATACCACGTAGCTTCTACTTCTCCATTTCCTGTCGTGCTATCTGTTTATTTTTTATTTTTTCGGCTCCAATTTTATAGAAAATTACCCAACAGCAATGTTGTACAAGTTCTTCTACATATTTTGCCCAATCCCTTCTTTTTGCCCGGACAACTTGTATTCTGAATTCCTTTCGCAGATCCAGATATTGTCTTCATAAACCGTCTACATGCGTCGGTTCTTTTCTTAATTGACGATTTATTTTATTTTTCTTCTTCTTTAGGTTTGTTGAGTCATGCGTCCACCATCACTGCCCTTGTCGTCTTCTTCTTTCTATGCGCTCTTGTATACACTCTTTTAGTGTGTTAATCTGTAAAGTATGTATTTCCGTATTTGTCTCAAGTTGTGACACTTCTTTTTGCCAATTCATCTTTGCGTGTTGTAATCTTTTCCAATTAACCCATATCTTTCTTCCACTCATTTTTATCCTTCGTTCTTTATTTGTTTCCACCTCTATTACTTTTACGTGTGGTCACCTTGGACTCCTTGTTACCTTCCACGATGTTCAAGTATGTTGCTTCCCAGCATTTGTTATTGTTAGGTCAATTATTGAAGATACCGCTGTAGTTTCACTTAAATAATATTTTATTGTTAATTCTAATTGTTTTTAGCTACTTTGTATTCCGGACAACACTGATTCTAAACTCACTCCATTCTTTCTTATGCAATTTATACATAGCTTATCCTTTGATGTTCTTTCACTACTTGTATATTCATGGCCTTCCTGTTCACACACTCCACAGTACTCTTCTTTCTCTTTACAGATCCTCGTTATATGCCCATATTTGAAGCATCGATAGCAGCGAAGAGGCTCTAAATCCTGTGCTCCCCTATAACTTCCCAAAGACAAACTATCCCTGAACAGGCCCCGAAGGTGTCCAAGGGGTTCGCGGAGGGTAGAGCTAAGCAATCACTTGACCCCGGCACTAGAAGATGTGGTCAGAAGCTCCGACCGGATATATCCTGGTACTAGTTTCATAGTAGACCTGGATGTTGAGGTGTGATGAAAAATCCCCAGCTCACCGGGGAGAGAACCCCGGCCATCCAGTCAGCAACTCAGCGCTCTATAACTATAACTACTATATAACTCTAACTATAACTTCTCATTTCGCCGTAGTCCAGAACTAAGCAATACCTTAAATGATTTTCCTGGTACGTCTAATATCCAATTTTCCGTTTTATTTTCACCATACTGTCTCTGTGCAAAAAAATTTTATCACTTTAAATGCATTTCTCACCTCGTCTGATTTTATGTTCCTATCTACATCTGCCAGTAGGTAATCTTTTTCCTTTGTCCCTGCATCTATGCCATATATTTTGAGTCGCGGTAGTTGGCACGCAGTCTTGTAGTTCTATCCCTTTTCTGTTTGCTAAAACACCCATTACTCCTTTCTTTTCTGTAACATTTGGCACCACTATTAACATTTCCCCTCGTCGTGTACGTCGTATTGACATATTAATATTTACCCCACTATTAACATTTACCCGTTCGTCTCCCAGGCGTCACCGAACCTCATCTTCCACTTCCTCCTACTCATTTTCTCCCCGTATTAAAATGGCTTCTTTCCGTGTTTTTTTTCCTCAAGCACCTTTGCACACGTTACATCTCCCACACCATCATGACGTTGCTTCTCTAATAATTCTCATTCCCTTATTATTTCCTGTCTGCTTCCCCTACATGTTGTTACTATGTTTTCTGTTGTTTGTACACTCAATCTTAAGTGATCCTAATAAACATCCCGTTCGTAATTAACTTCCTTGCAAATGTTATCTTGCCCTATGTCAATCTTTCTGTTTATTGTTTCTTGCAACATGTTAATTCTTTTATCTAGTATTGTTGTCTGTTCCGTACTCTTTTCATTTACTGTTCGTATTATTTCATTTTTGATTCCATGTAAACTTGACCCTAGTCCTTCCACTGTAGTCCTTTGATAGCTCAATTCGATTTCGAATCTGTAATCCTTCTGCTTCTTTCTCTAGTTCATTCTGATCTGGCATTTGCGTTATAAATAAATTTATTGTCAAAAAACAGTACAAACTGCGTATGACCACGTGGAGGACAATAAACTAATTTACTCTCCGAAAGCAAGCAAGGGACCATCCCATCAATTCCGATCAAGGGCCCTAAGGCAGAGGCGGATTCAAAAATTTCAGCAAAAGTTCCTAGATAAGATAAAAAGTTAGCTGCGAGTTATAATACATATATAATGTCGATATGTTTGTAATTTAACGCAAATATGGTTGTAAATTTACATGTACAAGTTATTATCGAACTATAGATTATATTGAGTATAGTGTTTAAAAATCATAAGAGTTGAAAAAACACTAAATTCACGATTTATTGTTACTATAAACAC